>CAXIWW010000207.1:0-79000 GCA_964036315.1 Acanthosepion esculentum
AGGACTATTGTTGATATGTTTGGGTCAGTGGTTGCGACTAGCTAGGTTTTTAGTTTAAGACAGATGATGACCGTCCTTCCCCATCCCCCTTTTTAGGCCTTGTGCCACATTTTGTATGTGTTTTTTAATATATGCAAATAAATATCTTCGCGTATTTTTTTTTGATTGTTCGCCTGCCGGGCGGTTGTTATTTTTCAGACCATTCTTGACGAGTGAACGCGTTATTGACTTTTGATCCTTTAAGTTAAGTTATTGTTTAAGTTTTTATTTTTCATTTGTTTCATTTGAATATTTTTTTTTTCTTTCTTGGCTTCGGCCAACATTTTTTATTTTTAGTTCGGTAAGACAAAGTCTTACCGGCTTTTTTATTTTCTGTTATTGTTACATTTGAAGAAAAGAAAAAAGAAAAAGTTTTGTTTTAATTTATCCTCCTTTTCGTTTTTTACCCTCCCCCGTTTTATTTAGCGACTTCGGTCGCAATCCTTTAATTTTTTAAGTTTCAGCTTTTGGTTTTTAATTTATTTCTTTAGCGGCTTCGGCCGCAAACCTTTATTTTTTTAGTTTGGTTTGACTAGTGTCAAACCAGACATTTTTATTTCTTTTCTTTTTCTTTCTGTTTGATTGAAGGGAAAAAAAAGTAGGAGTTTATTTATTGTTTTTTCTTTTATTTCGGCTGCCTTCGGGCGCCATTTTTATTTTATTTTTTTAAAGTCTTACGAGACTATTTAGTTTAAAGTTTTTCTTTTTTTTCTAGTTTGTAATTTGGGAGAACTTTTAGTTTTCCAAGTTTATTTATTTTATAGCCTTGATTTAAAGTTTATTGTTAGTGGTACTTCTTTAACTTTAACTACTTTTGTTTTTGCTTTTTATTTTTATTTTTATTTTTCTCTCTCCATATCTCAACTCCTCACAATTGGGCAAGTGTTTCTGCCTTAACTGTTAAATGGCCGACGAAATGAGTCGGTCAGGGGTCAAGAAAGACCTCTTTGGGGCGGCTGCGAAAGCCGACCCCCCGGATAAGGATAAAGATAAAACGAAATCCAAAAAACGGGGTAAGGTTTCCCCTAGCAAACCTGACCAGCCAAATGACAAGGAGGAGGCCATGCAGGTCTCCAACTCAAGTGAAAAGGTGCCGAAAGTGGCTCAGTCCAAGTCTACAGCCGAGGAATCGCCCTCTTGCTGGAAGTCCCCTCCGAGTTGTATTGTGAACATCGCGGAGTTCCTGGAAAAGGCAAAGGATTTTGCCCATCTTGTAAATAAAGATGGCATCCTAAAAGACGTCCAGGAACTTCAGAAGTTCGAACAAAGAATGGTGACCGTCTTCGCGGTTGACAGGCGTACGCGCAAAATCTGTCGATCCACGAAAGACACTGTGATCAAATCACTTATGTCCCTGGGGATAAAACCCCAAAGAGTAATCAAGGGAGTGAAATTCTTCATGTGGGACGTACTGCTGCCCACGCCAGAGGATTGCCTGGATATGGCGAAAAGAGAATTAATAACAAAGGACCTGATTCTCCGTACCGAATACATGGGTAGGCGAAGGACCAGGGTGGCAGTGTTTGAGGTTCCTCCTCAAATTTCCGGAGAGCTCCTGGCTGCATTCTTTATGCAGTACGGCCAAATTTTAGGGGCTCTCTCGGACAATCTGAACGGGGGGTGGACTTTTGACATCATGATTGATGAGGCGGCCTTCAAGTCCATCCCCAACTGTCTGGATTTTGGCAACCGGAGATTGCCAGTCATTGTGACTGGCAGAAAACCAGTATGCTGGAGGTGTGGAGTGACTGGTCATCTCTCCTCCTCCTGCCCAGGGAAGAAGGCCCCTGGAGCTCCGGTTGCTGGCGACCCAAATCCCCCTTTGGCCGACACTGATAAAACCGCGGCGCCTGTAATGGGCCTACCTACTAGGCGGACCGGTGTGGAAAATCCCTCGGTTGGGTCTTTGCCCCCATTGTCCCTCAAACCAATGCCTTCCACAAGTGTGGATAAGGAGAAGGATGAGGGGGGATGGCGTGTAGTGGGTAGGGCCAAAGGGAAGGTCCAGACAGCGGGACCTCTGTCTCAGCATGACTCCGGGGACAAAACCACCTACAGCCCCATTCCCTCTGCTAGCTCTGAGGGCGACGCCTCGGCCTCGTATGAGGAGACCGCCACTCCATCTCAAAAACTTAACGAGCCAAGCTGGCAAAAGATCTTGGACCTCAAGAAATTGAAACAGAAACTGGAAGACAAAAAGGCAAAGAAACAGAAGCCGCTGGGGGTTCCCTGCCCCTCATCCTCTGCCCCGTCTTCCCCTCCATCATTTGCTAAACCTCCAGCACCTAAATCACTATCAAATTCTCCTGCAAAAATCAAAAAACCTATTTCAAACAAGCCTTCCCCCATCAAGACCCCATCTGGAATGACTCCATCACACACACCAGCCTGCACACCTACCCCAACACCTACCCAGACTCCACATAAAAAACGTAATAGAAGTCCAGACGCTCAGGTCGTGGGGGAAAAGGGGAAGAAAAAGCTGAAGCCTCCATATAACTTAGGGGAAGACGTCTGCCGCGTATCCCGGGTCCATGTGGAGAATGTTTTGGGGATAACAAAGAACCCCAGGCCCTTAAAGGTCCTTTTTAACTTTCAAAAGTTGAGTGGGCTGGACGTAGAGGACCCGAAAAATTTTAAAAAGGCGAAGAGACTCCTAACAGTTGTGCGATCGGGCCCGGGTACGCGGGAGATTTGGGGCATGATTGAGGAGGCAAACTCATCTTTGAAATTAGTGCCCCCAGCGGCGGTATTTGAGCCCAATTTGGATCCTTCTAAAACGTGCAGAGGGAGGGTCCCTGTTTTTGTTCACCCTTCCCTGTATAGGGCGCTTAAATTAACATTTCCAGCGGACATCGGTGGCCTGTCTCATGGTGATACCGTCGAAAATGAGATGGCGTCAGGTTCAATGGGACAGGCTGTCGGTGTCCTCACCCCAGCAATGTTCTACTCGGATGGGCGACCCTAGTCGATTTGATAATGGCACTCTGGTTAGCTAGTGTGAATGTCCGAGGCCTGAGGTCGGAGTCTCGAAGGGTGAGACTCGTTCGCGACCTTCAGAGCCTCGGTGTGAATATATGTTGTGTACAAGAGACCCGTTTTTCTTCTCGCGATCATGAAGACATTCTGTCTAGGGAGTTTACTCTTTATTCAGCATGTTTTGATGGACACTCGAGGGGTGTCTCTTGGCTGGTGAGCAAGACTTTGAAGGCTGCGTGTGCTCTTGTCTTCGCAGATCCGGCGGGCAGGCTTTGCGTGCTGGATGCTACCATAAAGGATAAGGCTTTGCGTCTCATTGGGGTTTATGGGCCCAATACCCAGGCTGAGCGACCTGCTTTGTTTCGGCAGATCGAGCCGTTTATGACGACATCACGTCGGTTAATTTTAGCGGGGGATTGGAATGCCGTCCTTGACCCCGATATAGATCGTATAGGGTCCAAATATAAAGTGGGTACTAAAAACTGGGGAGTGGAACATTTTCGGGGCTTTGTCGATGGGTTTGATCTCATCGACAAGTACCGGAATGAACACCCTCAGCGGGTAGTGTGGACTTGGACAAATAGTGGCAGCTCGGCTGTAGGTGTGCTTGCGAGCTACCTCGACCGAGTTTTAGTTAGGAGAGTCGATGTAGGACTCTTAGGGTGTCCAAGTTTTCATTATATAGTTTATTCGGATCATAGGCTTGTCCGGGTCCGTGTAAACTTAGATAAGCCTAATGTTAGGATGACTGGCTACTGGAAATTCAACTGCTCGTTATTTGGCGAGCAGCATTTCCGGGACCAGTTTTTACTAACCTTACAAAGGGAACTGACGGGGGCTGTGGTGGGAAATGCCTGGTGGGACAAACTTAAATCTAAAATTCGAACGTTTGCTGCCGATTTTAGTCGTCGACTCAATGTAGATAGATTAGCGGCGCAAACGGCTTTAGAACAAAGAGTTGATCGGGCTGTGAAATCCCGTGATAGTGGGGAAGTAGTCCTAGCTAAGGCAGAGTTGTCCTCCTTGCTTAGCAAGAAGGATCAAGCTCTGGTAGTTAGGGCTAGGTTAAAAAGAATGTCCTCTGAGGCGACGAATATGGCCGCGGAACTGCGTGCAGAGGAAAGTAGGAATGCTTCAAGACGGCATATCGCGAGCGTCACATTGCCGGATGGGCGGACGGTGACTACAAACTCGGGCATATGCGAGGCTTTTCGGGATTACTTTCGGGAGCTTTTTACCAGGGAGCCCGGTCTGAGCTCTGCTCGGTTCGACACCTATTTAGCTGACTTTCCCTGCCTTGAGGCAGCTGAAGCGGCTGGGTGCGAGGGTCCCATCACTGAGTCGGAAATCTGGGAAGCGCTGAAACAGGTTGGCCTGGATAAGTCTCCGGGATTAGATGGTCTTCCTTACGAAGTGTACTTGAGGCAGTCGCCCGTTTTTGTTCCTTTGCTGGAGCTGGTCTTTAACAACTGGATGAAGCAGGGGTCTATACCTCAACGCTTCACCAGGGGTGTGATCAAGCTGCTGCGTAAGGACAAAAGCGGTGGGGATGGGATAGGTAACTTTCGCCCTTTAACTATGTTAAATACAGAGTTAAAGATTTTGGCTAAGGTCTTGGCTAACCGTTTGCAGCTTGTCCTGTCTAGTCTGATTGGCTCCGAGCAGACTTGTTCTGTGAAGGGCCGGACTATTCAGGACAACCTTCATATGGTGCGCCTGATCATCGAGAAAGTCGACAGTGAAGCCGCGCTGATCAATTTAGATCAGTCCAAGGCCTTTGATAGGGTTGACCATCGATTCTTGGAGGCTGTTCTTTCGGCTGCCGGTTTCGGGCCGTACTTTCGCTCCTGGATCCGGCTTATGTATGCGACCCCCGGTGCGCTGGTGGAAGTGAACGGGGTAAGATCGGAACCTTTCGTATTGTCTCGATCTATTCGTCAGGGTTGTCCGCTTTCGCCTATGCTTTACGTTCTTGCGTTGGAACCCTTCCTTCGCAAGTTAAAGGTGAATCCGGTCCTACGCGGAATCTCTTTACCTGGTGCTACCACCTCGGCCAGGTATTCTGCCTATGCTGACGACGTTTCGGTTCTTGTGTCGAGCAGAGCCGAGATTAACGAAGTCAGCAGAGAAATCGGTGGGTATGAGATGGTGACAGGGGCCAAGATCAACCGCGATAAGTCGGTTGGCTTGCGGTTGGGTGCGTGGAAGGGGGTTTCTCTTCCCGGACCATTCAGCTGGACGGATGGGCCGATCAAGATACTCGGCGTCTGGTTCGGTCCTGATATCCAGTTGGATATGAATTGGTCGGAGGTACGAGAGAAGGCCGAGAGCGCAATTAATTTGTGGTCTCGGAGGAGGCTTTCCTTGAAGGGGAGGGCGGAGGTATGTGTTTCACATATCTACCCGATTCTCCTTTACCGACTCTCGGTACTTCCACTTCCGTCTGCCACAGTGCTTTCATTAGTACAGCTCTTGTTCTCTTTCTTGTGGAGAGGCAGAGCTCCTAGGGTATGTCGGGAGATCTGTTGCCTTCATCCTACTGAAGGCGGTCTAGGTATGCCTAGCATTGAGATTCGTCTCGATATGCTTCGCATCGGGTTCCTGGATCGTTTGTGTCGCGATTCGGATGACGGGGGCGCCTTCTGGAAGGAAGACGCCCGTAGATCCTTCCCATCCTTGAGAAGTGTGCACTCGGGCGAGGAGGAGGCTGGCCGTTTGCCTCGTGCCGAGTGCTCCTTCTACCGTGAATGTCGTCTGGCTCTGAAACACCTCTTACGGGCGACGGTTGGCCTCCACAACGTCCAGGCGTTGTCTCGTAGGGCATTATATCGGGTGGTAGTCAGGGGGTCCGTTCATGATGATTTGATTGACGAGCTCGGTCTTACGAAGCAGGAGGCTCGCTCAATCTGGCCTTGGGCTTCCGGGTTGAAATGTCTCAACAACGATGAGGCATCCCTCACCTGGCTGGTGATACGTGGGGCCCTCTGGGTCGGCAAAAAACTTTGCGCAGCGGGTTTGGAGAAATATCCAAACTGCCGACGTTGTGAGGGGGAAGTCGAGACCCTTGGTCACGTCTTCTTTCATTGCAAGTCGGTAGCACCATTGTGTAAGTTTGTTGAAGGTCTCATGGTTCGCATGTTGCAGGGAAAGTTTTTCGTCCTTGAGGCCGCTTCTGTTTGTAGCAATGTGGCCCCGCCGCTAACGGAGTCTGAACTCTATGTGTTCCACTGCTTGCTAGGAGTTATGAGAGTCGTGATTTGGGTGACGCGTCAGAAGGGATTCTATGAAGGTGAGAAGTTCACTTCTTCCCTACTAATCTTGTACTTTAAGCATCAGCTTAAAGTCAAGATTAGGACGGAAAGGCGGCGACTCCCTTCATCAGAATTCGCCAAAAGGTGGGTAAATCTTGCGCGAATGTGTAGAGTGAGAGGAGCTGACTTGGAGTGGCACTTGGACCTCGGCTAGGTGCAGGATTTCGTCCCTCTAGGGTTCAACAGACGCAACCCGTCCCGATATTAGACTAGTATAGGTTTATTTTGAATTTTTAGTTTCTCGTTTCTGGTTAACTTAGCTAGAGTATGTATGCTCATTAGCCCCCCTTTTATTTCTGTCCATATTTTTTCTTTAGTTTAATTCCCCATCCCCTCCCGCGTTAGGTGGCCAGTGACGTCAGTTCTCTGGGAGTTGCGAGATGACTTTCGTTTCGTGCGTGTGGTTTTTTTTTTTTTTTTTTTTTTTTTTTTTTTTTTCGTATTTGTTATTGTGTCTGAATGAGTGTGTGTCTGTGTGAGTGATTTTGGATGGATGACTGTTACCATACTTTTATAATCTCGCAATTTTTTCGTCCAGTTAACTGATGTTACTGCCACATTTAGGTACTGTGGGGGGTTTTATTACTAATCCTATTTTGTTTAGTTTTCTTGTATATAGTTCATTTTTTGTGTAAATATACATTGGGGTTTTTTAAATTGTTATCCCCCCCCCCCACTGACTTTGTATTGTACATATGGGGACTAGTTAGATTTTCATGGAGAATTTGAGGAATTATGGTGGATGTAGTGAGAAAGGTATGGAGGAATGTGTTGTTTTGGTGCTAGGACTATTGTTGATATGTTTGGGTCAGTGGTTGCGACTAGCTAGGTTTTTAGTTTAAGACAGATGATGACCGTCCTTCCCCATCCCCCTTTTTAGGCCTTGTGCCACATTTTGTATGTGTTTTTTAATATATGCAAATAAATATCTTCGCGTATTTTTTTTTGATTGTTCGCCTGCCGGGCGGTTGTTATTTTTCAGACCATTCTTGACGAGTGAACGCGTTATTGACTTTTGATCCTTTAAGTTAAGTTATTGTTTAAGTTTTTATTTTTCATTTGTTTCATTTGAATATTTTTTTTTTCTTTCTTGGCTTCGGCCAACATTTTTTATTTTTAGTTCGGTAAGACAAAGTCTTACCGGCTTTTTTATTTTCTGTTATTGTTACATTTGAAGAAAAGAAAAAAGAAAAAGTTTTGTTTTAATTTATCCTCCTTTTCGTTTTTTACCCTCCCCCGTTTTATTTAGCGACTTCGGTCGCAATCCTTTAATTTTTTAAGTTTCAGCTTTTGGTTTTTAATTTATTTCTTTAGCGGCTTCGGCCGCAAACCTTTATTTTTTTAGTTTGGTTTGACTAGTGTCAAACCAGACATTTTTATTTCTTTTCTTTTTCTTTCTGTTTGATTGAAGGGAAAAAAAAGTAGGAGTTTATTTATTGTTTTTTCTTTTATTTCGGCTGCCTTCGGGCGCCATTTTTATTTTATTTTTTTAAAGTCTTACGAGACTATTTAGTTTAAAGTTTTTCTTTTTTTTCTAGTTTGTAATTTGGGAGAACTTTTAGTTTTCCAAGTTTATTTATTTTATAGCCTTGATTTAAAGTTTATTGTTAGTGGTACTTCTTTAACTTTAACTACTTTTGTTTTTGCTTTTTATTTTTATTTTTATTTTTCTCTCTCCATATCTCAACTCCTCACAATTGGGCAAGTGTTTCTGCCTTAACTGTTAAATGGCCGACGAAATGAGTCGGTCAGGGGTCAAGAAAGACCTCTTTGGGGCGGCTGCGAAAGCCGACCCCCCGGATAAGGATAAAGATAAAACGAAATCCAAAAAACGGGGTAAGGTTTCCCCTAGCAAACCTGACCAGCCAAATGACAAGGAGGAGGCCATGCAGGTCTCCAACTCAAGTGAAAAGGTGCCGAAAGTGGCTCAGTCCAAGTCTACAGCCGAGGAATCGCCCTCTTGCTGGAAGTCCCCTCCGAGTTGTATTGTGAACATCGCGGAGTTCCTGGAAAAGGCAAAGGATTTTGCCCATCTTGTAAATAAAGATGGCATCCTAAAAGACGTCCAGGAACTTCAGAAGTTCGAACAAAGAATGGTGACCGTCTTCGCGGTTGACAGGCGTACGCGCAAAATCTGTCGATCCACGAAAGACACTGTGATCAAATCACTTATGTCCCTGGGGATAAAACCCCAAAGAGTAATCAAGGGAGTGAAATTCTTCATGTGGGACGTACTGCTGCCCACGCCAGAGGATTGCCTGGATATGGCGAAAAGAGAATTAATAACAAAGGACCTGATTCTCCGTACCGAATACATGGGTAGGCGAAGGACCAGGGTGGCAGTGTTTGAGGTTCCTCCTCAAATTTCCGGAGAGCTCCTGGCTGCATTCTTTATGCAGTACGGCCAAATTTTAGGGGCTCTCTCGGACAATCTGAACGGGGGGTGGACTTTTGACATCATGATTGATGAGGCGGCCTTCAAGTCCATCCCCAACTGTCTGGATTTTGGCAACCGGAGATTGCCAGTCATTGTGACTGGCAGAAAACCAGTATGCTGGAGGTGTGGAGTGACTGGTCATCTCTCCTCCTCCTGCCCAGGGAAGAAGGCCCCTGGAGCTCCGGTTGCTGGCGACCCAAATCCCCCTTTGGCCGACACTGATAAAACCGCGGCGCCTGTAATGGGCCTACCTACTAGGCGGACCGGTGTGGAAAATCCCTCGGTTGGGTCTTTGCCCCCATTGTCCCTCAAACCAATGCCTTCCACAAGTGTGGATAAGGAGAAGGATGAGGGGGGATGGCGTGTAGTGGGTAGGGCCAAAGGGAAGGTCCAGACAGCGGGACCTCTGTCTCAGCATGACTCCGGGGACAAAACCACCTACAGCCCCATTCCCTCTGCTAGCTCTGAGGGCGACGCCTCGGCCTCGTATGAGGAGACCGCCACTCCATCTCAAAAACTTAACGAGCCAAGCTGGCAAAAGATCTTGGACCTCAAGAAATTGAAACAGAAACTGGAAGACAAAAAGGCAAAGAAACAGAAGCCGCTGGGGGTTCCCTGCCCCTCATCCTCTGCCCCGTCTTCCCCTCCATCATTTGCTAAACCTCCAGCACCTAAATCACTATCAAATTCTCCTGCAAAAATCAAAAAACCTATTTCAAACAAGCCTTCCCCCATCAAGACCCCATCTGGAATGACTCCATCACACACACCAGCCTGCACACCTACCCCAACACCTACCCAGACTCCACATAAAAAACGTAATAGAAGTCCAGACGCTCAGGTCGTGGGGGAAAAGGGGAAGAAAAAGCTGAAGCCTCCATATAACTTAGGGGAAGACGTCTGCCGCGTATCCCGGGTCCATGTGGAGAATGTTTTGGGGATAACAAAGAACCCCAGGCCCTTAAAGGTCCTTTTTAACTTTCAAAAGTTGAGTGGGCTGGACGTAGAGGACCCGAAAAATTTTAAAAAGGCGAAGAGACTCCTAACAGTTGTGCGATCGGGCCCGGGTACGCGGGAGATTTGGGGCATGATTGAGGAGGCAAACTCATCTTTGAAATTAGTGCCCCCAGCGGCGGTATTTGAGCCCAATTTGGATCCTTCTAAAACGTGCAGAGGGAGGGTCCCTGTTTTTGTTCACCCTTCCCTGTATAGGGCGCTTAAATTAACATTTCCAGCGGACATCGGTGGCCTGTCTCATGGTGATACCGTCGAAAATGAGATGGCGTCAGGTTCAATGGGACAGGCTGTCGGTGTCCTCACCCCAGCAATGTTCTACTCGGATGGGCGACCCTAGTCGATTTGATAATGGCACTCTGGTTAGCTAGTGTGAATGTCCGAGGCCTGAGGTCGGAGTCTCGAAGGGTGAGACTCGTTCGCGACCTTCAGAGCCTCGGTGTGAATATATGTTGTGTACAAGAGACCCGTTTTTCTTCTCGCGATCATGAAGACATTCTGTCTAGGGAGTTTACTCTTTATTCAGCATGTTTTGATGGACACTCGAGGGGTGTCTCTTGGCTGGTGAGCAAGACTTTGAAGGCTGCGTGTGCTCTTGTCTTCGCAGATCCGGCGGGCAGGCTTTGCGTGCTGGATGCTACCATAAAGGATAAGGCTTTGCGTCTCATTGGGGTTTATGGGCCCAATACCCAGGCTGAGCGACCTGCTTTGTTTCGGCAGATCGAGCCGTTTATGACGACATCACGTCGGTTAATTTTAGCGGGGGATTGGAATGCCGTCCTTGACCCCGATATAGATCGTATAGGGTCCAAATATAAAGTGGGTACTAAAAACTGGGGAGTGGAACATTTTCGGGGCTTTGTCGATGGGTTTGATCTCATCGACAAGTACCGGAATGAACACCCTCAGCGGGTAGTGTGGACTTGGACAAATAGTGGCAGCTCGGCTGTAGGTGTGCTTGCGAGCTACCTCGACCGAGTTTTAGTTAGGAGAGTCGATGTAGGACTCTTAGGGTGTCCAAGTTTTCATTATATAGTTTATTCGGATCATAGGCTTGTCCGGGTCCGTGTAAACTTAGATAAGCCTAATGTTAGGATGACTGGCTACTGGAAATTCAACTGCTCGTTATTTGGCGAGCAGCATTTCCGGGACCAGTTTTTACTAACCTTACAAAGGGAACTGACGGGGGCTGTGGTGGGAAATGCCTGGTGGGACAAACTTAAATCTAAAATTCGAACGTTTGCTGCCGATTTTAGTCGTCGACTCAATGTAGATAGATTAGCGGCGCAAACGGCTTTAGAACAAAGAGTTGATCGGGCTGTGAAATCCCGTGATAGTGGGGAAGTAGTCCTAGCTAAGGCAGAGTTGTCCTCCTTGCTTAGCAAGAAGGATCAAGCTCTGGTAGTTAGGGCTAGGTTAAAAAGAATGTCCTCTGAGGCGACGAATATGGCCGCGGAACTGCGTGCAGAGGAAAGTAGGAATGCTTCAAGACGGCATATCGCGAGCGTCACATTGCCGGATGGGCGGACGGTGACTACAAACTCGGGCATATGCGAGGCTTTTCGGGATTACTTTCGGGAGCTTTTTACCAGGGAGCCCGGTCTGAGCTCTGCTCGGTTCGACACCTATTTAGCTGACTTTCCCTGCCTTGAGGCAGCTGAAGCGGCTGGGTGCGAGGGTCCCATCACTGAGTCGGAAATCTGGGAAGCGCTGAAACAGGTTGGCCTGGATAAGTCTCCGGGATTAGATGGTCTTCCTTACGAAGTGTACTTGAGGCAGTCGCCCGTTTTTGTTCCTTTGCTGGAGCTGGTCTTTAACAACTGGATGAAGCAGGGGTCTATACCTCAACGCTTCACCAGGGGTGTGATCAAGCTGCTGCGTAAGGACAAAAGCGGTGGGGATGGGATAGGTAACTTTCGCCCTTTAACTATGTTAAATACAGAGTTAAAGATTTTGGCTAAGGTCTTGGCTAACCGTTTGCAGCTTGTCCTGTCTAGTCTGATTGGCTCCGAGCAGACTTGTTCTGTGAAGGGCCGGACTATTCAGGACAACCTTCATATGGTGCGCCTGATCATCGAGAAAGTCGACAGTGAAGCCGCGCTGATCAATTTAGATCAGTCCAAGGCCTTTGATAGGGTTGACCATCGATTCTTGGAGGCTGTTCTTTCGGCTGCCGGTTTCGGGCCGTACTTTCGCTCCTGGATCCGGCTTATGTATGCGACCCCCGGTGCGCTGGTGGAAGTGAACGGGGTAAGATCGGAACCTTTCGTATTGTCTCGATCTATTCGTCAGGGTTGTCCGCTTTCGCCTATGCTTTACGTTCTTGCGTTGGAACCCTTCCTTCGCAAGTTAAAGGTGAATCCGGTCCTACGCGGAATCTCTTTACCTGGTGCTACCACCTCGGCCAGGTATTCTGCCTATGCTGACGACGTTTCGGTTCTTGTGTCGAGCAGAGCCGAGATTAACGAAGTCAGCAGAGAAATCGGTGGGTATGAGATGGTGACAGGGGCCAAGATCAACCGCGATAAGTCGGTTGGCTTGCGGTTGGGTGCGTGGAAGGGGGTTTCTCTTCCCGGACCATTCAGCTGGACGGATGGGCCGATCAAGATACTCGGCGTCTGGTTCGGTCCTGATATCCAGTTGGATATGAATTGGTCGGAGGTACGAGAGAAGGCCGAGAGCGCAATTAATTTGTGGTCTCGGAGGAGGCTTTCCTTGAAGGGGAGGGCGGAGGTATGTGTTTCACATATCTACCCGATTCTCCTTTACCGACTCTCGGTACTTCCACTTCCGTCTGCCACAGTGCTTTCATTAGTACAGCTCTTGTTCTCTTTCTTGTGGAGAGGCAGAGCTCCTAGGGTATGTCGGGAGATCTGTTGCCTTCATCCTACTGAAGGCGGTCTAGGTATGCCTAGCATTGAGATTCGTCTCGATATGCTTCGCATCGGGTTCCTGGATCGTTTGTGTCGCGATTCGGATGACGGGGGCGCCTTCTGGAAGGAAGACGCCCGTAGATCCTTCCCATCCTTGAGAAGTGTGCACTCGGGCGAGGAGGAGGCTGGCCGTTTGCCTCGTGCCGAGTGCTCCTTCTACCGTGAATGTCGTCTGGCTCTGAAACACCTCTTACGGGCGACGGTTGGCCTCCACAACGTCCAGGCGTTGTCTCGTAGGGCATTATATCGGGTGGTAGTCAGGGGGTCCGTTCATGATGATTTGATTGACGAGCTCGGTCTTACGAAGCAGGAGGCTCGCTCAATCTGGCCTTGGGCTTCCGGGTTGAAATGTCTCAACAACGATGAGGCATCCCTCACCTGGCTGGTGATACGTGGGGCCCTCTGGGTCGGCAAAAAACTTTGCGCAGCGGGTTTGGAGAAATATCCAAACTGCCGACGTTGTGAGGGGGAAGTCGAGACCCTTGGTCACGTCTTCTTTCATTGCAAGTCGGTAGCACCATTGTGTAAGTTTGTTGAAGGTCTCATGGTTCGCATGTTGCAGGGAAAGTTTTTCGTCCTTGAGGCCGCTTCTGTTTGTAGCAATGTGGCCCCGCCGCTAACGGAGTCTGAACTCTATGTGTTCCACTGCTTGCTAGGAGTTATGAGAGTCGTGATTTGGGTGACGCGTCAGAAGGGATTCTATGAAGGTGAGAAGTTCACTTCTTCCCTACTAATCTTGTACTTTAAGCATCAGCTTAAAGTCAAGATTAGGACGGAAAGGCGGCGACTCCCTTCATCAGAATTCGCCAAAAGGTGGGTAAATCTTGCGCGAATGTGTAGAGTGAGAGGAGCTGACTTGGAGTGGCACTTGGACCTCGGCTAGGTGCAGGATTTCGTCCCTCTAGGGTTCAACAGACGCAACCCGTCCCGATATTAGACTAGTATAGGTTTATTTTGAATTTTTAGTTTCTCGTTTCTGGTTAACTTAGCTAGAGTATGTATGCTCATTAGCCCCCCTTTTATTTCTGTCCATATTTTTTCTTTAGTTTAATTCCCCATCCCCTCCCGCGTTAGGTGGCCAGTGACGTCAGTTCTCTGGGAGTTGCGAGATGACTTTCGTTTCGTGCGTGTGGTTTTTTTTTTTTTTTTTTTTTTTTTTTTTTTCGTATTTGTTATTGTGTCTGAATGAGTGTGTGTCTGTGTGAGTGATTTTGGATGGATGACTGTTACCATACTTTTATAATCTCGCAATTTTTTCGTCCAGTTAACTGATGTTACTGCCACATTTAGGTACTGTGGGGGGTTTTATTACTAATCCTATTTTGTTTAGTTTTCTTGTATATAGTTCATTTTTTGTGTAAATATACATTGGGGTTTTTTAAATTGTTATCCCCCCCCCCCACTGACTTTGTATTGTACATATGGGGACTAGTTAGATTTTCATGGAGAATTTGAGGAATTATGGTGGATGTAGTGAGAAAGGTATGGAGGAATGTGTTGTTTTGGTGCTAGGACTATTGTTGATATGTTTGGGTCAGTGGTTGCGACTAGCTAGGTTTTTAGTTTAAGACAGATGATGACCGTCCTTCCCCATCCCCCTTTTTAGGCCTTGTGCCACATTTTGTATGTGTTTTTTAATATATGCAAATAAATATCTTCGCGTATTTTTTTTTTTTTTTTTTTTTTGATTGTTCGCCTGCCGGGCGGTTGTTATTTTTCAGACCATTTTGGACGAGTGAACGCGTTATTGACTTTTGGTCCTTTAAGTTAAGTTATTGTTTAAGTTTTTATTTTCATTTGTTTCATTTGAATATATTTTTTTTTTCCTTTCTTGGCTTCGGCCAACATTTTTTATTTTTTAGTTCGGTAAGACAAAGTCTTACCGGCTTTTTTATTTTCTGTTGTTGTGACATTTGAAGAAAAGAAAAAAGAAAAAGTTTTGTTTTAATTTATCTTCCTTTTCGTTTTTTACCCTCCCCCGTTTTATTTAGCGACTTCGGTCGCAATCCTTTAATTTTTTAAGTTTCAGCTTTTGGTTTTTAATTTATTTCTTTAGCGGCTTCGGCCGCAAACCTTTATTTTTTAGTTTGGTTTGACTAGTGTCAAACCAGACATTTTTATTTCTTTTCTTTTTCTTTCTGTTTGATTGAAGGGAAAAAAAAGTAGGAGTTTATTTATTGTTTTTTCTTTTATTTCGGCTGCCTTCGGGCGCCATTTTTATTTTATTTTTTTAAAGTCTTACGAGACTATTTAGTTTAAAGTTTTTCTTTTTTTTCTAGTTTGTAATTTGGGAGAACTTTTAGTTTTCCAAGTTTATTTATTTTATAGCCTTGATTTAAAGTTTATTGTTAGTGGTACTTCTTTAACTTTAACTACTTTTGTTTTTGCTTTTTATTTTTATTTTTATTTTTCTCTTTCCCTATCTCAACTCCTCACAATTGGGCAAGTGTTTCTGCCTTAACTTTGAAATGGCCGACGAAATGAGTCGGTCAGGGGTCAAGAAAGACCTCTTTGGGGCGGCTGCGAAAGCCGACCCCCCGGATAAAGATAAAACGAAATCCAAAAAACGGGGTAAGGTTTCCCCAAGCAAACCTGACCAGCCAAATGACAAGGAGGAGGCCATGCAGGTCTCCAACTCAAGTGAAAAGACGCCGAAAGTGGCTCAGTCCAAGTCTACAGCCGAGGAATCGCCCTCTTGCTGGAAGTCCCCTCCGAGTTGTATTGTGAACATCGCGGAGTTCCTGGAAAAGGCAAAGGATTTTGCCCATCTTGTAAATAAAGATGGCATCCTAAAAGACGTCCAGGAACTTCAGAAGTTCGAACAGAGAATGGTGACCGTCTTCGCGGTTGACAGGCGTACGCGCAAAATCTGTCGATCCACGAAAGACACTGTGATCAAATCACTTATGTCCCTGGGGATAAAACCCCAAAGAGTAATCAAGGGAGTGAAATTCTTCATGTGGGACGTACTGCTGCCCACGCCAGAGGATTGCCTGGATATGGCGAAAAGAGAATTAATAACAAAGGACCTGATTCTCCGTACCGAATACATGGGTAGGCGAAGGACCAGGGTGGCAGTGTTTGAGGTTCCTCCTCAAATTTCCGGAGAGCTCCTGGCTGCATTCTTTATGCAGTACGGCCAAATTTTAGGGGCTCTCTCGGACAATCTGAACGGGGGGTGGACTTTTGACATCATGATTGATGAGGCGGCCTTCAAGTCCATCCCCAACTGTCTGGATTTTGGCAACCGGAGATTGCCAGTCATTGTGACTGGCAGAAAACCAGTATGCTGGAGGTGTGGAGTGACTGGTCATCTCTCCTCCTCCTGCCCAGGGAAGAAGGCCCCTGGAGCTCCGGTTGCTGGCGACCCAAATCCCCCTTTGGCCGACACTGATAAAACCGCGGCGCCTGTAATGGGCCTACCTACTAAGCGGACCGGTGTGGAAAATCCCTCGGTTGGGTCTTTGCCCTCATTGCCCCTCAAACCAACGCCTTCCACTAGTGTGGATAAGGAGAAGGATGAGGGGGGATGGCGTGTAGTGGGTAGGGCCAAAGGGAAGGTCCAGACAGCGGGACCTCTGTCTCAGCATGACTCCGGGGACAAAACCACCTACAGCCCCATTCCCTCTGCTAGCTCTGAGGGCGACGCCTCGGCCTCGTATGAGGAGACCGCCACTCCATCTCAAAAACTTAACGAGCCAAGCTGGCAAAAGATCTTGGACCTCAAGAAATTGAAACAGAAACTGGAAGACAAAAAGGCAAAGAAACAGAAGCCGCTGGGGGTTCCCTGCCCCTCATCCTCTGCCCCGTCTTCCCCTCCATCATTTGCTAAACCTCCAGCACCTAAATCACTATCAAATTCTCCTGCAAAAATCAAAAAACCTATTTCAAACAAGCCTTCCCCCATCAAGACCCCATCTGGAATGACTCCATCACACACACCAGCCTGCACACCTACCCCAACACCTACCCAGACTCCACATAAAAAACGTAATAGAAGTCCAGACGCTCAGGTCGTGGGGGAAAAGGGGAAGAAAAAGCTGAAGCCTCCATATAACTTAGGGGAAGACGTCTGCCGCGTATCCCGGGTCCATGTGGAGAATGTTTTGGGGATAACAAAGAACCCCAGGCCCTTAAAGGTCCTTTTTAACTTTCAAAAGTTGAGTGGGCTGGACGTAGAGGACCCGAAAAATTTTAAAAAGGCGAAGAGACTCCTAACAGTTGTGCGATCGGGCCCGGGTACGCGGGAGATTTGGGGCATGATTGAGGAGGCAAACTCATCTTTGAAATTAGTGCCCCCAGCGGCGGTATTTGAGCCCAATTTGGATCCTTCTAAAACGTGCAGAGGGAGGGTCCCTGTTTTTGTTCACCCTTCCCTGTATAGGGCGCTTAAATTAACATTTCCAGCGGACATCGGTGGCCTGTCTCATGGTGATACCGTCGAAAATGAGATGGCGTCAGGTTCAATGGGACAGGCTGTCGGTGTCCTCACCCCAGCAATGTTCTACTCGGATGGGCGACCCTAGTCGATTTGATAATGGCACTCTGGTTAGCTAGTGTGAATGTCCGAGGCCTGAGGTCGGAGTCTCGAAGGGTGAGACTCGTTCGCGACCTTCAGAGCCTCGGTGTGAATATATGTTGTGTACAAGAGACCCGTTTTTCTTCTCGCGATCATGAAGACATTCTGTCTAGGGAGTTTACTCTTTATTCAGCATGTTTTGATGGACACTCGAGGGGTGTCTCTTGGCTGGTGAGCAAGACTTTGAAGGCTGCGTGTGCTCTTGTCTTCGCAGATCCGGCGGGCAGGCTTTGCGTGCTGGATGCTACCATAAAGGATAAGGCTTTGCGTCTCATTGGGGTTTATGGGCCCAATACCCAGGCTGAGCGACCTGCTTTGTTTCGGCAGATCGAGCCGTTTATGACGACATCACGTCGGTTAATTTTAGCGGGGGATTGGAATGCCGTCCTTGACCCCGATATAGATCGTATAGGGTCCAAATATAAAGTGGGTACTAAAAACTGGGGAGTGGAACATTTTCGGGGCTTTGTCGATGGGTTTGATCTCATCGACAAGTACCGGAATGAACACCCTCAGCGGGTAGTGTGGACTTGGACAAATAGTGGCAGCTCGGCTGTAGGTGTGCTTGCGAGCTACCTCGACCGAGTTTTAGTTAGGAGAGTCGATGTAGGACTCTTAGGGTGTCCAAGTTTTCATTATATAGTTTATTCGGATCATAGGCTTGTCCGGGTCCGTGTAAACTTAGATAAGCCTAATGTTAGGATGACTGGCTACTGGAAATTCAACTGCTCGTTATTTGGCGAGCAGCATTTCCGGGACCAGTTTTTACTAACCTTACAAAGGGAACTGACGGGGGCTGTGGTGGGAAATGCCTGGTGGGACAAACTTAAATCTAAAATTCGAACGTTTGCTGCCGATTTTAGTCGTCGACTCAATGTAGATAGATTAGCGGCGCAAACGGCTTTAGAACAAAGAGTTGATCGGGCTGTGAAATCCCGTGATAGTGGGGAAGTAGTCCTAGCTAAGGCAGAGTTGTCCTCCTTGCTTAGCAAGAAGGATCAAGCTCTGGTAGTTAGGGCTAGGTTAAAAAGAATGTCCTCTGAGGCGACGAATATGGCCGCGGAACTGCGTGCAGAGGAAAGTAGGAATGCTTCAAGACGGCATATCGCGAGCGTCACATTGCCGGATGGGCGGACGGTGACTACAAACTCGGGCATATGCGAGGCTTTTCGGGATTACTTTCGGGAGCTTTTTACCAGGGAGCCCGGTCTGAGCTCTGCTCGGTTCGACACCTATTTAGCTGACTTTCCCTGCCTTGAGGCAGCTGAAGCGGCTGGGTGCGAGGGTCCCATCACTGAGTCGGAAATCTGGGAAGCGCTGAAACAGGTTGGCCTGGATAAGTCTCCGGGATTAGATGGTCTTCCTTACGAAGTGTACTTGAGGCAGTCGCCCGTTTTTGTTCCTTTGCTGGAGCTGGTCTTTAACAACTGGATGAAGCAGGGGTCTATACCTCAACGCTTCACCAGGGGTGTGATCAAGCTGCTGCGTAAGGACAAAAGCGGTGGGGATGGGATAGGTAACTTTCGCCCTTTAACTATGTTAAATACAGAGTTAAAGATTTTGGCTAAGGTCTTGGCTAACCGTTTGCAGCTTGTCCTGTCTAGTCTGATTGGCTCCGAGCAGACTTGTTCTGTGAAGGGCCGGACTATTCAGGACAACCTTCATATGGTGCGCCTGATCATCGAGAAAGTCGACAGTGAAGCCGCGCTGATCAATTTAGATCAGTCCAAGGCCTTTGATAGGGTTGACCATCGATTCTTGGAGGCTGTTCTTTCGGCTGCCGGTTTCGGGCCGTACTTTCGCTCCTGGATCCGGCTTATGTATGCGACCCCCGGTGCGCTGGTGGAAGTGAACGGGGTAAGATCGGAACCTTTCGTATTGTCTCGATCTATTCGTCAGGGTTGTCCGCTTTCGCCTATGCTTTACGTTCTTGCGTTGGAACCCTTCCTTCGCAAGTTAAAGGCGAATCCGGTCCTACGCGGAATCTCTTTACCTGGTGCTACCACCTCGGCCAGGTATTCTGCCTATGCTGACGACGTTTCGGTTCTTGTGTCGAGCAGAGCCGAGATTAACGAAGTCAGCAGAGAAATCGGTGGGTATGAGATGGTGACAGGGGCCAAGATCAACCGCGATAAGTCGGTTGGCTTGCGGTTGGGTGCGTGGAAGGGGGTTTCTCTTCCCGGACCATTCAGCTGGACGGATGGGCCGATCAAGATACTCGGCGTCTGGTTCGGTCCTGATATCCAGTTGGATATGAATTGGTCGGAGGTACGAGAGAAGGCCGAGAGCGCAATTAATTTGTGGTCTCGGAGGAGGCTTTCCTTGAAGGGGAGGGCGGAGGTATGTGTTTCACATATCTACCCGATTCTCCTTTACCGACTCTCGGTACTTCCACTTCCGTCTGCCACAGTGCTTTCATTAGTACAGCTCTTGTTCTCTTTCTTGTGGAGAGGCAGAGCTCCTAGGGTATGTCGGGAGATCTGTTGCCTTCATCCTACTGAAGGCGGTCTAGGTATGCCTAGCATTGAGATTCGTCTCGATATGCTTCGCATCGGGTTCCTGGATCGTTTGTGTCGCGATTCGGATGACGGGGGCGCCTTCTGGAAGGAAGACGCCCGTAGATCCTTCCCATCCTTGAGAAGTGTGCACTCGGGCGAGGAGGAGGCTGGCCGTTTGCCTCGTGCCGAGTGCTCCTTCTACCGTGAATGTCGTCTGGCTCTGAAACACCTCTTACGGGCGACGGTTGGCCTCCACAACGTCCAGGCGTTGTCTCGTAGGGCATTATATCGGGTGGTAGTCAGGGGGTCCGTTCATGATGATTTGATTGACGAGCTCGGTCTTACGAAGCAGGAGGCTCGCTCAATCTGGCCTTGGGCTTCCGGGTTGAAATGTCTCAACAACGATGAGGCATCCCTCACCTGGCTGGTGATACGTGGGGCCCTCTGGGTCGGCAAAAAACTTTGCGCAGCGGGTTTGGAGAAATATCCAAACTGCCGACGTTGTGAGGGGGAAGTCGAGACCCTTGGTCACGTCTTCTTTCATTGCAAGTCGGTAGCACCATTGTGTAAGTTTGTTGAAGGTCTCATGGTTCGCATGTTGCAGGGAAAGTTTTTCGTCCTTGAGGCCGCTTCTGTTTGTAGCAATGTGGCCCCGCCGCTAACGGAGTCTGAACTCTATGTGTTCCACTGCTTGCTAGGAGTTATGAGAGTCGTGATTTGGGTGACGCGTCAGAAGGGATTCTATGAAGGTGAGAAGTTCACTTCTTCCCTACTAATCTTGTACTTTAAGCATCAGCTTAAAGTCAAGATTAGGACGGAAAGGCGGCGACTCCCTTCATCAGAATTCGCCAAAAGGTGGGTAAATCTTGCGCGAATGTGTAGAGTGAGAGGAGCTGACTTGGAGTGGCACTTGGACCTCGGCTAGGTGCAGGATTTCGTCCCTCTAGGGTTCAACAGACGCAACCCGTCCCGATATTAGACTAGTATAGGTTTATTTTGAATTTTTAGTTTCTCGTTTCTGGTTAACTTAGCTAGAGTATGTATGCTCATTAGCCCCCCTTTTATTTCTGTCCATATTTTTTCTTTAGTTTAATTCCCCATCCCCTCCCGCGTTAGGTGGCCAGTGACGTCAGTTCTCTGGGAGTTGCGAGATGACTTTCGTTTCGTGCGTGTGTTTTTTTTTCGTATTTGTTATTGTGTCTGAATGAGTGTGTGTCTGTGTGAGTGATTTTGGATGGATGAATGTTACCATACTTTTATAATCTCGCAATTTTTTCGTCCAGTTAACTGATGTTACTGCCACATTTAGGTACTGTGGGGGGTTTTATTACTAATCTTATTTTGTTTAGTTTTCTTGTAAATAGTTCATTTTTTTTTGTAAATATACATTGGGGTTTTTTAAATTGTTATCCCCCCCCCACTGACTTTGTATTGTACATATGGGGACTAGTTAGAGTTTCATAGAGAATTTGAGGAATTATGGTGGATGTAGTAAGAAAGGTATGGAAGAATGTGTTGTTTTGGTGCTAGGACTATTGTTGATATGTTTGGGTCAGTGGTTGCGACTAGCTAAGTTTTTAGTTTAAGACAGATGATGACCGTCCTTCCCCATCCCCCTTTTTAGGCCTTGTGCCACATTTTGTATGTGTTTTATAATATATGCAAATAAATATCTTCGCGTATTTTTTTTTGATTGTTCGCCTGCCGGGCGGTTGTTATTTTTCAGACCATTTTGGACGAGTGAACGCGTTATTGACTTTTGGTCCTTTAAGTTAAGTTATTGTTTAAGTTTTTATTTTCATTTGTTTCATTTGAATATATTTTTTTTTTCCTTTCTTGGCTTCGGCCAACATTTTTTATTTTTTAGTTCGGTAAGACAAAGTCTTACCGGCTTTTTTATTTTCTGTTGTTGTGACATTTGAAGAAAAGAAAAAAGAAAAAGTTTTGTTTTAATTTATCTTCCTTTTCGTTTTTTACCCTCCCCCGTTTTATTTAGCGACTTCGGTCGCAATCCTTTAATTTTTTAAGTTTCAGCTTTTGGTTTTTAATTTATTTCTTTAGCGGCTTCGGCCGCAAACCTTTATTTTTTAGTTTGGTTTGACTAGTGTCAAACCAGACATTTTTATTTCTTTTCTTTTTCTTTCTGTTTGATTGAAGGGAAAAAAAAGTAGGAGTTTATTTATTGTTTTTTCTTTTATTTCGGCTGCCTTCGGGCGCCATTTTTATTTTATTTTTTTAAAGTCTTACGAGACTATTTAGTTTAAAGTTTTTCTTTTTTTTCTAGTTTGTAATTTGGGAGAACTTTTAGTTTTCCAAGTTTATTTATTTTATAGCCTTGATTTAAAGTTTATTGTTAGTGGTACTTCTTTAACTTTAACTACTTTTGTTTTTGCTTTTTATTTTTATTTTTATTTTTCTCTTTCCCTATCTCAACTCCTCACAATTGGGCAAGTGTTTCTGCCTTAACTTTGAAATGGCCGACGAAATGAGTCGGTCAGGGGTCAAGAAAGACCTCTTTGGGGCGGCTGCGAAAGCCGACCCCCCGGATAAAGATAAAACGAAATCCAAAAAACGGGGTAAGGTTTCCCCAAGCAAACCTGACCAGCCAAATGACAAGGAGGAGGCCATGCAGGTCTCCAACTCAAGTGAAAAGACGCCGAAAGTGGCTCAGTCCAAGTCTACAGCCGAGGAATCGCCCTCTTGCTGGAAGTCCCCTCCGAGTTGTATTGTGAACATCGCGGAGTTCCTGGAAAAGGCAAAGGATTTTGCCCATCTTGTAAATAAAGATGGCATCCTAAAAGACGTCCAGGAACTTCAGAAGTTCGAACAGAGAATGGTGACCGTCTTCGCGGTTGACAGGCGTACGCGCAAAATCTGTCGATCCACGAAAGACACTGTGATCAAATCACTTATGTCCCTGGGGATAAAACCCCAAAGAGTAATCAAGGGAGTGAAATTCTTCATGTGGGACGTACTGCTGCCCACGCCAGAGGATTGCCTGGATATGGCGAAAAGAGAATTAATAACAAAGGACCTGATTCTCCGTACCGAATACATGGGTAGGCGAAGGACCAGGGTGGCAGTGTTTGAGGTTCCTCCTCAAATTTCCGGAGAGCTCCTGGCTGCATTCTTTATGCAGTACGGCCAAATTTTAGGGGCTCTCTCGGACAATCTGAACGGGGGGTGGACTTTTGACATCATGATTGATGAGGCGGCCTTCAAGTCCATCCCCAACTGTCTGGATTTTGGCAACCGGAGATTGCCAGTCATTGTGACTGGCAGAAAACCAGTATGCTGGAGGTGTGGAGTGACTGGTCATCTCTCCTCCTCCTGCCCAGGGAAGAAGGCCCCTGGAGCTCCGGTTGCTGGCGACCCAAATCCCCCTTTGGCCGACACTGATAAAACCGCGGCGCCTGTAATGGGCCTACCTACTAAGCGGACCGGTGTGGAAAATCCCTCGGTTGGGTCTTTGCCCTCATTGCCCCTCAAACCAACGCCTTCCACTAGTGTGGATAAGGAGAAGGATGAGGGGGGATGGCGTGTAGTGGGTAGGGCCAAAGGGAAGGTCCAGACAGCGGGACCTCTGTCTCAGCATGACTCCGGGGACAAAACCACCTACAGCCCCATTCCCTCTGCTAGCTCTGAGGGCGACGCCTCGGCCTCGTATGAGGAGACCGCCACTCCATCTCAAAAACTTAACGAGCCAAGCTGGCAAAAGATCTTGGACCTCAAGAAATTGAAACAGAAACTGGAAGACAAAAAGGCAAAGAAACAGAAGCCGCTGGGGGTTCCCTGCCCCTCATCCTCTGCCCCGTCTTCCCCTCCATCATTTGCTAAACCTCCAGCACCTAAATCACTATCAAATTCTCCTGCAAAAATCAAAAAACCTATTTCAAACAAGCCTTCCCCCATCAAGACCCCATCTGGAATGACTCCATCACACACACCAGCCTGCACACCTACCCCAACACCTACCCAGACTCCACATAAAAAACGTAATAGAAGTCCAGACGCTCAGGTCGTGGGGGAAAAGGGGAAGAAAAAGCTGAAGCCTCCATATAACTTAGGGGAAGACGTCTGCCGCGTATCCCGGGTCCATGTGGAGAATGTTTTGGGGATAACAAAGAACCCCAGGCCCTTAAAGGTCCTTTTTAACTTTCAAAAGTTGAGTGGGCTGGACGTAGAGGACCCGAAAAATTTTAAAAAGGCGAAGAGACTCCTAACAGTTGTGCGATCGGGCCCGGGTACGCGGGAGATTTGGGGCATGATTGAGGAGGCAAACTCATCTTTGAAATTAGTGCCCCCAGCGGCGGTATTTGAGCCCAATTTGGATCCTTCTAAAACGTGCAGAGGGAGGGTCCCTGTTTTTGTTCACCCTTCCCTGTATAGGGCGCTTAAATTAACATTTCCAGCGGACATCGGTGGCCTGTCTCATGGTGATACCGTCGAAAATGAGATGGCGTCAGGTTCAATGGGACAGGCTGTCGGTGTCCTCACCCCAGCAATGTTCTACTCGGATGGGCGACCCTAGTCGATTTGATAATGGCACTCTGGTTAGCTAGTGTGAATGTCCGAGGCCTGAGGTCGGAGTCTCGAAGGGTGAGACTCGTTCGCGACCTTCAGAGCCTCGGTGTGAATATATGTTGTGTACAAGAGACCCGTTTTTCTTCTCGCGATCATGAAGACATTCTGTCTAGGGAGTTTACTCTTTATTCAGCATGTTTTGATGGACACTCGAGGGGTGTCTCTTGGCTGGTGAGCAAGACTTTGAAGGCTGCGTGTGCTCTTGTCTTCGCAGATCCGGCGGGCAGGCTTTGCGTGCTGGATGCTACCATAAAGGATAAGGCTTTGCGTCTCATTGGGGTTTATGGGCCCAATACCCAGGCTGAGCGACCTGCTTTGTTTCGGCAGATCGAGCCGTTTATGACGACATCACGTCGGTTAATTTTAGCGGGGGATTGGAATGCCGTCCTTGACCCCGATATAGATCGTATAGGGTCCAAATATAAAGTGGGTACTAAAAACTGGGGAGTGGAACATTTTCGGGGCTTTGTCGATGGGTTTGATCTCATCGACAAGTACCGGAATGAACACCCTCAGCGGGTAGTGTGGACTTGGACAAATAGTGGCAGCTCGGCTGTAGGTGTGCTTGCGAGCTACCTCGACCGAGTTTTAGTTAGGAGAGTCGATGTAGGACTCTTAGGGTGTCCAAGTTTTCATTATATAGTTTATTCGGATCATAGGCTTGTCCGGGTCCGTGTAAACTTAGATAAGCCTAATGTTAGGATGACTGGCTACTGGAAATTCAACTGCTCGTTATTTGGCGAGCAGCATTTCCGGGACCAGTTTTTACTAACCTTACAAAGGGAACTGACGGGGGCTGTGGTGGGAAATGCCTGGTGGGACAAACTTAAATCTAAAATTCGAACGTTTGCTGCCGATTTTAGTCGTCGACTCAATGTAGATAGATTAGCGGCGCAAACGGCTTTAGAACAAAGAGTTGATCGGGCTGTGAAATCCCGTGATAGTGGGGAAGTAGTCCTAGCTAAGGCAGAGTTGTCCTCCTTGCTTAGCAAGAAGGATCAAGCTCTGGTAGTTAGGGCTAGGTTAAAAAGAATGTCCTCTGAGGCGACGAATATGGCCGCGGAACTGCGTGCAGAGGAAAGTAGGAATGCTTCAAGACGGCATATCGCGAGCGTCACATTGCCGGATGGGCGGACGGTGACTACAAACTCGGGCATATGCGAGGCTTTTCGGGATTACTTTCGGGAGCTTTTTACCAGGGAGCCCGGTCTGAGCTCTGCTCGGTTCGACACCTATTTAGCTGACTTTCCCTGCCTTGAGGCAGCTGAAGCGGCTGGGTGCGAGGGTCCCATCACTGAGTCGGAAATCTGGGAAGCGCTGAAACAGGTTGGCCTGGATAAGTCTCCGGGATTAGATGGTCTTCCTTACGAAGTGTACTTGAGGCAGTCGCCCGTTTTTGTTCCTTTGCTGGAGCTGGTCTTTAACAACTGGATGAAGCAGGGGTCTATACCTCAACGCTTCACCAGGGGTGTGATCAAGCTGCTGCGTAAGGACAAAAGCGGTGGGGATGGGATAGGTAACTTTCGCCCTTTAACTATGTTAAATACAGAGTTAAAGATTTTGGCTAAGGTCTTGGCTAACCGTTTGCAGCTTGTCCTGTCTAGTCTGATTGGCTCCGAGCAGACTTGTTCTGTGAAGGGCCGGACTATTCAGGACAACCTTCATATGGTGCGCCTGATCATCGAGAAAGTCGACAGTGAAGCCGCGCTGATCAATTTAGATCAGTCCAAGGCCTTTGATAGGGTTGACCATCGATTCTTGGAGGCTGTTCTTTCGGCTGCCGGTTTCGGGCCGTACTTTCGCTCCTGGATCCGGCTTATGTATGCGACCCCCGGTGCGCTGGTGGAAGTGAACGGGGTAAGATCGGAACCTTTCGTATTGTCTCGATCTATTCGTCAGGGTTGTCCGCTTTCGCCTATGCTTTACGTTCTTGCGTTGGAACCCTTCCTTCGCAAGTTAAAGGCGAATCCGGTCCTACGCGGAATCTCTTTACCTGGTGCTACCACCTCGGCCAGGTATTCTGCCTATGCTGACGACGTTTCGGTTCTTGTGTCGAGCAGAGCCGAGATTAACGAAGTCAGCAGAGAAATCGGTGGGTATGAGATGGTGACAGGGGCCAAGATCAACCGCGATAAGTCGGTTGGCTTGCGGTTGGGTGCGTGGAAGGGGGTTTCTCTTCCCGGACCATTCAGCTGGACGGATGGGCCGATCAAGATACTCGGCGTCTGGTTCGGTCCTGATATCCAGTTGGATATGAATTGGTCGGAGGTACGAGAGAAGGCCGAGAGCGCAATTAATTTGTGGTCTCGGAGGAGGCTTTCCTTGAAGGGGAGGGCGGAGGTATGTGTTTCACATATCTACCCGATTCTCCTTTACCGACTCTCGGTACTTCCACTTCCGTCTGCCACAGTGCTTTCATTAGTACAGCTCTTGTTCTCTTTCTTGTGGAGAGGCAGAGCTCCTAGGGTATGTCGGGAGATCTGTTGCCTTCATCCTACTGAAGGCGGTCTAGGTATGCCTAGCATTGAGATTCGTCTCGATATGCTTCGCATCGGGTTCCTGGATCGTTTGTGTCGCGATTCGGATGACGGGGGCGCCTTCTGGAAGGAAGACGCCCGTAGATCCTTCCCATCCTTGAGAAGTGTGCACTCGGGCGAGGAGGAGGCTGGCCGTTTGCCTCGTGCCGAGTGCTCCTTCTACCGTGAATGTCGTCTGGCTCTGAAACACCTCTTACGGGCGACGGTTGGCCTCCACAACGTCCAGGCGTTGTCTCGTAGGGCATTATATCGGGTGGTAGTCAGGGGGTCCGTTCATGATGATTTGATTGACGAGCTCGGTCTTACGAAGCAGGAGGCTCGCTCAATCTGGCCTTGGGCTTCCGGGTTGAAATGTCTCAACAACGATGAGGCATCCCTCACCTGGCTGGTGATACGTGGGGCCCTCTGGGTCGGCAAAAAACTTTGCGCAGCGGGTTTGGAGAAATATCCAAACTGCCGACGTTGTGAGGGGGAAGTCGAGACCCTTGGTCACGTCTTCTTTCATTGCAAGTCGGTAGCACCATTGTGTAAGTTTGTTGAAGGTCTCATGGTTCGCATGTTGCAGGGAAAGTTTTTCGTCCTTGAGGCCGCTTCTGTTTGTAGCAATGTGGCCCCGCCGCTAACGGAGTCTGAACTCTATGTGTTCCACTGCTTGCTAGGAGTTATGAGAGTCGTGATTTGGGTGACGCGTCAGAAGGGATTCTATGAAGGTGAGAAGTTCACTTCTTCCCTACTAATCTTGTACTTTAAGCATCAGCTTAAAGTCAAGATTAGGACGGAAAGGCGGCGACTCCCTTCATCAGAATTCGCCAAAAGGTGGGTAAATCTTGCGCGAATGTGTAGAGTGAGAGGAGCTGACTTGGAGTGGCACTTGGACCTCGGCTAGGTGCAGGATTTCGTCCCTCTAGGGTTCAACAGACGCAACCCGTCCCGATATTAGACTAGTATAGGTTTATTTTGAATTTTTAGTTTCTCGTTTCTGGTTAACTTAGCTAGAGTATGTATGCTCATTAGCCCCCCTTTTATTTCTGTCCATATTTTTTCTTTAGTTTAATTCCCCATCCCCTCCCGCGTTAGGTGGCCAGTGACGTCAGTTCTCTGGGAGTTGCGAGATGACTTTCGTTTCGTGCGTGTGTTTTTTTTTCGTATTTGTTATTGTGTCTGAATGAGTGTGTGTCTGTGTGAGTGATTTTGGATGGATGAATGTTACCATACTTTTATAATCTCGCAATTTTTTCGTCCAGTTAACTGATGTTACTGCCACATTTAGGTACTGTGGGGGGTTTTATTACTAATCTTATTTTGTTTAGTTTTCTTGTAAATAGTTCATTTTTTTTTGTAAATATACATTGGGGTTTTTTAAATTGTTATCCCCCCCCCACTGACTTTGTATTGTACATATGGGGACTAGTTAGAGTTTCATAGAGAATTTGAGGAATTATGGTGGATGTAGTAAGAAAGGTATGGAAGAATGTGTTGTTTTGGTGCTAGGACTATTGTTGATATGTTTGGGTCAGTGGTTGCGACTAGCTAAGTTTTTAGTTTAAGACAGATGATGACCGTCCTTCCCCATCCCCCTTTTTAGGCCTTGTGCCACATTTTGTATGTGTTTTATAATATATGCAAATAAATATCTTCGCGTATTTTTTTTTGATTGTTCGCCTGCCGGGCGGTTGTTATTTTTCAGACCATTTTGGACGAGTGAACGCGTTATTGACTTTTGGTCCTTTAAGTTAAGTTATTGTTTAAGTTTTTATTTTCATTTGTTTCATTTGAATATATTTTTTTTTTCCTTTCTTGGCTTCGGCCAACATTTTTTATTTTTTAGTTCGGTAAGACAAAGTCTTACCGGCTTTTTTATTTTCTGTTGTTGTGACATTTGAAGAAAAGAAAAAAGAAAAAGTTTTGTTTTAATTTATCTTCCTTTTCGTTTTTTACCCTCCCCCGTTTTATTTAGCGACTTCGGTCGCAATCCTTTAATTTTTTAAGTTTCAGCTTTTGGTTTTTAATTTATTTCTTTAGCGGCTTCGGCCGCAAACCTTTATTTTTTAGTTTGGTTTGACTAGTGTCAAACCAGACATTTTTATTTCTTTTCTTTTTCTTTCTGTTTGATTGAAGGGAAAAAAAAGTAGGAGTTTATTTATTGTTTTTTCTTTTATTTCGGCTGCCTTCGGGCGCCATTTTTATTTTATTTTTTTAAAGTCTTACGAGACTATTTAGTTTAAAGTTTTTCTTTTTTTTCTAGTTTGTAATTTGGGAGAACTTTTAGTTTTCCAAGTTTATTTATTTTATAGCCTTGATTTAAAGTTTATTGTTAGTGGTACTTCTTTAACTTTAACTACTTTTGTTTTTGCTTTTTATTTTTATTTTTATTTTTCTCTTTCCCTATCTCAACTCCTCACAATTGGGCAAGTGTTTCTGCCTTAACTTTGAAATGGCCGACGAAATGAGTCGGTCAGGGGTCAAGAAAGACCTCTTTGGGGCGGCTGCGAAAGCCGACCCCCCGGATAAAGATAAAACGAAATCCAAAAAACGGGGTAAGGTTTCCCCAAGCAAACCTGACCAGCCAAATGACAAGGAGGAGGCCATGCAGGTCTCCAACTCAAGTGAAAAGACGCCGAAAGTGGCTCAGTCCAAGTCTACAGCCGAGGAATCGCCCTCTTGCTGGAAGTCCCCTCCGAGTTGTATTGTGAACATCGCGGAGTTCCTGGAAAAGGCAAAGGATTTTGCCCATCTTGTAAATAAAGATGGCATCCTAAAAGACGTCCAGGAACTTCAGAAGTTCGAACAGAGAATGGTGACCGTCTTCGCGGTTGACAGGCGTACGCGCAAAATCTGTCGATCCACGAAAGACACTGTGATCAAATCACTTATGTCCCTGGGGATAAAACCCCAAAGAGTAATCAAGGGAGTGAAATTCTTCATGTGGGACGTACTGCTGCCCACGCCAGAGGATTGCCTGGATATGGCGAAAAGAGAATTAATAACAAAGGACCTGATTCTCCGTACCGAATACATGGGTAGGCGAAGGACCAGGGTGGCAGTGTTTGAGGTTCCTCCTCAAATTTCCGGAGAGCTCCTGGCTGCATTCTTTATGCAGTACGGCCAAATTTTAGGGGCTCTCTCGGACAATCTGAACGGGGGGTGGACTTTTGACATCATGATTGATGAGGCGGCCTTCAAGTCCATCCCCAACTGTCTGGATTTTGGCAACCGGAGATTGCCAGTCATTGTGACTGGCAGAAAACCAGTATGCTGGAGGTGTGGAGTGACTGGTCATCTCTCCTCCTCCTGCCCAGGGAAGAAGGCCCCTGGAGCTCCGGTTGCTGGCGACCCAAATCCCCCTTTGGCCGACACTGATAAAACCGCGGCGCCTGTAATGGGCCTACCTACTAAGCGGACCGGTGTGGAAAATCCCTCGGTTGGGTCTTTGCCCTCATTGCCCCTCAAACCAACGCCTTCCACAAGTGTGGATAAGGAGAAGGATGAGGGGGGATGGCGTGTAGTGGGTAGGGCCAAAGGGAAGGTCCAGACAGCGGGACCTCTGTCTCAGCATGACTCCGGGGACAAAACCACCTACAGCCCCATTCCCTCTGCTAGCTCTGAGGGCGACGCCTCGGCCTCGTATGAGGAGACCGCCACTCCATCTCAAAAACTTAACGAGCCAAGCTGGCAAAAGATCTTGGACCTCAAGAAATTGAAACAGAAACTGGAAGACAAAAAGGCAAAGAAACAGAAGCCGCTGGGGGTTCCCTGCCCCTCATCCTCTGCCCCGTCTTCCCCTCCATCATTTGCTAAACCTCCAGCACCTAAATCACTATCAAATTCTCCTGCAAAAATCAAAAAACCTATTTCAAACAAGCCTTCCCCCATCAAGACCCCATCTGGAATGACTCCATCACACACACCAGCCTGCACACCTACCCCAACACCTACCCAGACTCCACATAAAAAACGTAATAGAAGTCCAGACGCTCAGGTCGTGGGGGAAAAGGGGAAGAAAAAGCTGAAGCCTCCATATAACTTAGGGGAAGACGTCTGCCGCGTATCCCGGGTCCATGTGGAGAATGTTTTGGGGATAACAAAGAACCCCAGGCCCTTAAAGGTCCTTTTTAACTTTCAAAAGTTGAGTGGGCTGGACGTAGAGGACCCGAAAAATTTTAAAAAGGCGAAGAGACTCCTAACAGTTGTGCGATCGGGCCCGGGTACGCGGGAGATTTGGGGCATGATTGAGGAGGCAAACTCATCTTTGAAATTAGTGCCCCCAGCGGCGGTATTTGAGCCCAATTTGGATCCTTCTAAAACGTGCAGAGGGAGGGTCCCTGTTTTTGTTCACCCTTCCCTGTATAGGGCGCTTAAATTAACATTTCCAGCGGACATCGGTGGCCTGTCTCATGGTGATACCGTCGAAAATGAGATGGCGTCAGGTTCAATGGGACAGGCTGTCGGTGTCCTCACCCCAGCAATGTTCTACTCGGATGGGCGACCCTAGTCGATTTGATAATGGCACTCTGGTTAGCTAGTGTGAATGTCCGAGGCCTGAGGTCGGAGTCTCGAAGGGTGAGACTCGTTCGCGACCTTCAGAGCCTCGGTGTGAATATATGTTGTGTACAAGAGACCCGTTTTTCTTCTCGCGATCATGAAGACATTCTGTCTAGGGAGTTTACTCTTTATTCAGCATGTTTTGATGGACACTCGAGGGGTGTCTCTTGGCTGGTGAGCAAGACTTTGAAGGCTGCGTGTGCTCTTGTCTTCGCAGATCCGGCGGGCAGGCTTTGCGTGCTGGATGCTACCATAAAGGATAAGGCTTTGCGTCTCATTGGGGTTTATGGGCCCAATACCCAGGCTGAGCGACCTGCTTTGTTTCGGCAGATCGAGCCGTTTATGACGACATCACGTCGGTTAATTTTAGCGGGGGATTGGAATGCCGTCCTTGACCCCGATATAGATCGTATAGGGTCCAAATATAAAGTGGGTACTAAAAACTGGGGAGTGGAACATTTTCGGGGCTTTGTCGATGGGTTTGATCTCATCGACAAGTACCGGAATGAACACCCTCAGCGGGTAGTGTGGACTTGGACAAATAGTGGCAGCTCGGCTGTAGGTGTGCTTGCGAGCTACCTCGACCGAGTTTTAGTTAGGAGAGTCGATGTAGGACTCTTAGGGTGTCCAAGTTTTCATTATATAGTTTATTCGGATCATAGGCTTGTCCGGGTCCGTGTAAACTTAGATAAGCCTAATGTTAGGATGACTGGCTACTGGAAATTCAACTGCTCGTTATTTGGCGAGCAGCATTTCCGGGACCAGTTTTTACTAACCTTACAAAGGGAACTGACGGGGGCTGTGGTGGGAAATGCCTGGTGGGACAAACTTAAATCTAAAATTCGAACGTTTGCTGCCGATTTTAGTCGTCGACTCAATGTAGATAGATTAGCGGCGCAAACGGCTTTAGAACAAAGAGTTGATCGGGCTGTGAAATCCCGTGATAGTGGGGAAGTAGTCCTAGCTAAGGCAGAGTTGTCCTCCTTGCTTAGCAAGAAGGATCAAGCTCTGGTAGTTAGGGCTAGGTTAAAAAGAATGTCCTCTGAGGCGACGAATATGGCCGCGGAACTGCGTGCAGAGGAAAGTAGGAATGCTTCAAGACGGCATATCGCGAGCGTCACATTGCCGGATGGGCGGACGGTGACTACAAACTCGGGCATATGCGAGGCTTTTCGGGATTACTTTCGGGAGCTTTTTACCAGGGAGCCCGGTCTGAGCTCTGCTCGGTTCGACACCTATTTAGCTGACTTTCCCTGCCTTGAGGCAGCTGAAGCGGCTGGGTGCGAGGGTCCCATCACTGAGTCGGAAATCTGGGAAGCGCTGAAACAGGTTGGCCTGGATAAGTCTCCGGGATTAGATGGTCTTCCTTACGAAGTGTACTTGAGGCAGTCGCCCGTTTTTGTTCCTTTGCTGGAGCTGGTCTTTAACAACTGGATGAAGCAGGGGTCTATACCTCAACGCTTCACCAGGGGTGTGATCAAGCTGCTGCGTAAGGACAAAAGCGGTGGGGATGGGATAGGTAACTTTCGCCCTTTAACTATGTTAAATACAGAGTTAAAGATTTTGGCTAAGGTCTTGGCTAACCGTTTGCAGCTTGTCCTGTCTAGTCTGATTGGCTCCGAGCAGACTTGTTCTGTGAAGGGCCGGACTATTCAGGACAACCTTCATATGGTGCGCCTGATCATCGAGAAAGTCGACAGTGAAGCCGCGCTGATCAATTTAGATCAGTCCAAGGCCTTTGATAGGGTTGACCATCGATTCTTGGAGGCTGTTCTTTCGGCTGCCGGTTTCGGGCCGTACTTTCGCTCCTGGATCCGGCTTATGTATGCGACCCCCGGTGCGCTGGTGGAAGTGAACGGGGTAAGATCGGAACCTTTCGTATTGTCTCGATCTATTCGTCAGGGTTGTCCGCTTTCGCCTATGCTTTACGTTCTTGCGTTGGAACCCTTCCTTCGCAAGTTAAAGGCGAATCCGGTCCTACGCGGAATCTCTTTACCTGGTGCTACCACCTCGGCCAGGTATTCTGCCTATGCTGACGACGTTTCGGTTCTTGTGTCGAGCAGAGCCGAGATTAACGAAGTCAGCAGAGAAATCGGTGGGTATGAGATGGTGACAGGGGCCAAGATCAACCGCGATAAGTCGGTTGGCTTGCGGTTGGGTGCGTGGAAGGGGGTTTCTCTTCCCGGACCATTCAGCTGGACGGATGGGCCGATCAAGATACTCGGCGTCTGGTTCGGTCCTGATATCCAGTTGGATATGAATTGGTCGGAGGTACGAGAGAAGGCCGAGAGCGCAATTAATTTGTGGTCTCGGAGGAGGCTTTCCTTGAAGGGGAGGGCGGAGGTATGTGTTTCACATATCTACCCGATTCTCCTTTACCGACTCTCGGTACTTCCACTTCCGTCTGCCACAGTGCTTTCATTAGTACAGCTCTTGTTCTCTTTCTTGTGGAGAGGCAGAGCTCCTAGGGTATGTCGGGAGATCTGTTGCCTTCATCCTACTGAAGGCGGTCTAGGTATGCCTAGCATTGAGATTCGTCTCGATATGCTTCGCATCGGGTTCCTGGATCGTTTGTGTCGCGATTCGGATGACGGGGGCGCCTTCTGGAAGGAAGACGCCCGTAGATCCTTCCCATCCTTGAGAAGTGTGCACTCGGGCGAGGAGGAGGCTGGCCGTTTGCCTCGTGCCGAGTGCTCCTTCTACCGTGAATGTCGTCTGGCTCTGAAACACCTCTTACGGGCGACGGTTGGCCTCCACAACGTCCAGGCGTTGTCTCGTAGGGCATTATATCGGGTGGTAGTCAGGGGGTCCGTTCATGATGATTTGATTGACGAGCTCGGTCTTACGAAGCAGGAGGCTCGCTCAATCTGGCCTTGGGCTTCCGGGTTGAAATGTCTCAACAACGATGAGGCATCCCTCACCTGGCTGGTGATACGTGGGGCCCTCTGGGTCGGCAAAAAACTTTGCGCAGCGGGTTTGGAGAAATATCCAAACTGCCGACGTTGTGAGGGGGAAGTCGAGACCCTTGGTCACGTCTTCTTTCATTGCAAGTCGGTAGCACCATTGTGTAAGTTTGTTGAAGGTCTCATGGTTCGCATGTTGCAGGGAAAGTTTTTCGTCCTTGAGGCCGCTTCTGTTTGTAGCAATGTGGCCCCGCCGCTAACGGAGTCTGAACTCTATGTGTTCCACTGCTTGCTAGGAGTTATGAGAGTCGTGATTTGGGTGACGCGTCAGAAGGGATTCTATGAAGGTGAGAAGTTCACTTCTTCCCTACTAATCTTGTACTTTAAGCATCAGCTTAAAGTCAAGATTAGGACGGAAAGGCGGCGACTCCCTTCATCAGAATTCGCCAAAAGGTGGGTAAATCTTGCGCGAATGTGTAGAGTGAGAGGAGCTGACTTGGAGTGGCACTTGGACCTCGGCTAGGTGCAGGATTTCGTCCCTCTAGGGTTCAACAGACGCAACCCGTCCCGATATTAGACTAGTATAGGTTTATTTTGAATTTTTAGTTTCTCGTTTCTGGTTAACTTAGCTAGAGTATGTATGCTCATTAGCCCCCCTTTTATTTCTGTCCATATTTTTTCTTTAGTTTAATTCCCCATCCCCTCCCGCGTTAGGTGGCCAGTGACGTCAGTTCTCTGGGAGTTGCGAGATGACTTTCGTTTCGTGCGTGTGTTTTTTTTTCGTATTTGTTATTGTGTCTGAATGAGTGTGTGTCTGTGTGAGTGATTTTGGATGGATGAATGTTACCATACTTTTATAATCTCGCAATTTTTTCGTCCAGTTAACTGATGTTACTGCCACATTTAGGTACTGTGGGGGGTTTTATTACTAATCTTATTTTGTTTAGTTTTCTTGTAAATAGTTCATTTTTTTTTGTAAATATACATTGGGGTTTTTTAAATTGTTATCCCCCCCCCACTGACTTTGTATTGTACATATGGGGACTAGTTAGAGTTTCATAGAGAATTTGAGGAATTATGGTGGATGTAGTAAGAAAGGTATGGAAGAATGTGTTGTTTTGGTGCTAGGACTATTGTTGATATGTTTGGGTCAGTGGTTGCGACTAGCTAAGTTTTTAGTTTAAGACAGATGATGACCGTCCTTCCCCATCCCCCTTTTTAGGCCTTGTGCCACATTTTGTATGTGTTTTATAATATATGCAAATAAATATCTTCGCGTATTTTTTTTTGATTGTTCGCCTGCCGGGCGGTTGTTATTTTTCAGACCATTTTGGACGAGTGAACGCGTTATTGACTTTTGGTCCTTTAAGTTAAGTTATTGTTTAAGTTTTTATTTTCATTTGTTTCATTTGAATATATTTTTTTTTTCCTTTCTTGGCTTCGGCCAACATTTTTTATTTTTTAGTTCGGTAAGACAAAGTCTTACCGGCTTTTTTATTTTCTGTTGTTGTGACATTTGAAGAAAAGAAAAAAGAAAAAGTTTTGTTTTAATTTATCTTCCTTTTCGTTTTTTACCCTCCCCCGTTTTATTTAGCGACTTCGGTCGCAATCCTTTAATTTTTTAAGTTTCAGCTTTTGGTTTTTAATTTATTTCTTTAGCGGCTTCGGCCGCAAACCTTTATTTTTTAGTTTGGTTTGACTAGTGTCAAACCAGACATTTTTATTTCTTTTCTTTTTCTTTCTGTTTGATTGAAGGGAAAAAAAAGTAGGAGTTTATTTATTGTTTTTTCTTTTATTTCGGCTGCCTTCGGGCGCCATTTTTATTTTATTTTTTTAAAGTCTTACGAGACTATTTAGTTTAAAGTTTTTCTTTTTTTTCTAGTTTGTAATTTGGGAGAACTTTTAGTTTTCCAAGTTTATTTATTTTATAGCCTTGATTTAAAGTTTATTGTTAGTGGTACTTCTTTAACTTTAACTACTTTTGTTTTTGCTTTTTATTTTTATTTTTATTTTTCTCTTTCCCTATCTCAACTCCTCACAATTGGGCAAGTGTTTCTGCCTTAACTTTGAAATGGCCGACGAAATGAGTCGGTCAGGGGTCAAGAAAGACCTCTTTGGGGCGGCTGCGAAAGCCGACCCCCCGGATAAAGATAAAACGAAATCCAAAAAACGGGGTAAGGTTTCCCCAAGCAAACCTGACCAGCCAAATGACAAGGAGGAGGCCATGCAGGTCTCCAACTCAAGTGAAAAGACGCCGAAAGTGGCTCAGTCCAAGTCTACAGCCGAGGAATCGCCCTCTTGCTGGAAGTCCCCTCCGAGTTGTATTGTGAACATCGCGGAGTTCCTGGAAAAGGCAAAGGATTTTGCCCATCTTGTAAATAAAGATGGCATCCTAAAAGACGTCCAGGAACTTCAGAAGTTCGAACAGAGAATGGTGACCGTCTTCGCGGTTGACAGGCGTACGCGCAAAATCTGTCGATCCACGAAAGACACTGTGATCAAATCACTTATGTCCCTGGGGATAAAACCCCAAAGAGTAATCAAGGGAGTGAAATTCTTCATGTGGGACGTACTGCTGCCCACGCCAGAGGATTGCCTGGATATGGCGAAAAGAGAATTAATAACAAAGGACCTGATTCTCCGTACCGAATACATGGGTAGGCGAAGGACCAGGGTGGCAGTGTTTGAGGTTCCTCCTCAAATTTCCGGAGAGCTCCTGGCTGCATTCTTTATGCAGTACGGCCAAATTTTAGGGGCTCTCTCGGACAATCTGAACGGGGGGTGGACTTTTGACATCATGATTGATGAGGCGGCCTTCAAGTCCATCCCCAACTGTCTGGATTTTGGCAACCGGAGATTGCCAGTCATTGTGACTGGCAGAAAACCAGTATGCTGGAGGTGTGGAGTGACTGGTCATCTCTCCTCCTCCTGCCCAGGGAAGAAGGCCCCTGGAGCTCCGGTTGCTGGCGACCCAAATCCCCCTTTGGCCGACACTGATAAAACCGCGGCGCCTGTAATGGGCCTACCTACTAAGCGGACCGGTGTGGAAAATCCCTCGGTTGGGTCTTTGCCCTCATTGCCCCTCAAACCAACGCCTTCCACAAGTGTGGATAAGGAGAAGGATGAGGGGGGATGGCGTGTAGTGGGTAGGGCCAAAGGGAAGGTCCAGACAGCGGGACCTCTGTCTCAGCATGACTCCGGGGACAAAACCACCTACAGCCCCATTCCCTCTGCTAGCTCTGAGGGCGACGCCTCGGCCTCGTATGAGGAGACCGCCACTCCATCTCAAAAACTTAACGAGCCAAGCTGGCAAAAGATCTTGGACCTCAAGAAATTGAAACAGAAACTGGAAGACAAAAAGGCAAAGAAACAGAAGCCGCTGGGGGTTCCCTGCCCCTCATCCTCTGCCCCGTCTTCCCCTCCATCATTTGCTAAACCTCCAGCACCTAAATCACTATCAAATTCTCCTGCAAAAATCAAAAAACCTATTTCAAACAAGCCTTCCCCCATCAAGACCCCATCTGGAATGACTCCATCACACACACCAGCCTGCACACCTACCCCAACACCTACCCAGACTCCACATAAAAAACGTAATAGAAGTCCAGACGCTCAGGTCGTGGGGGAAAAGGGGAAGAAAAAGCTGAAGCCTCCATATAACTTAGGGGAAGACGTCTGCCGCGTATCCCGGGTCCATGTGGAGAATGTTTTGGGGATAACAAAGAACCCCAGGCCCTTAAAGGTCCTTTTTAACTTTCAAAAGTTGAGTGGGCTGGACGTAGAGGACCCGAAAAATTTTAAAAAGGCGAAGAGACTCCTAACAGTTGTGCGATCGGGCCCGGGTACGCGGGAGATTTGGGGCATGATTGAGGAGGCAAACTCATCTTTGAAATTAGTGCCCCCAGCGGCGGTATTTGAGCCCAATTTGGATCCTTCTAAAACGTGCAGAGGGAGGGTCCCTGTTTTTGTTCACCCTTCCCTGTATAGGGCGCTTAAATTAACATTTCCAGCGGACATCGGTGGCCTGTCTCATGGTGATACCGTCGAAAATGAGATGGCGTCAGGTTCAATGGGACAGGCTGTCGGTGTCCTCACCCCAGCAATGTTCTACTCGGATGGGCGACCCTAGTCGATTTGATAATGGCACTCTGGTTAGCTAGTGTGAATGTCCGAGGCCTGAGGTCGGAGTCTCGAAGGGTGAGACTCGTTCGCGACCTTCAGAGCCTCGGTGTGAATATATGTTGTGTACAAGAGACCCGTTTTTCTTCTCGCGATCATGAAGACATTCTGTCTAGGGAGTTTACTCTTTATTCAGCATGTTTTGATGGACACTCGAGGGGTGTCTCTTGGCTGGTGAGCAAGACTTTGAAGGCTGCGTGTGCTCTTGTCTTCGCAGATCCGGCGGGCAGGCTTTGCGTGCTGGATGCTACCATAAAGGATAAGGCTTTGCGTCTCATTGGGGTTTATGGGCCCAATACCCAGGCTGAGCGACCTGCTTTGTTTCGGCAGATCGAGCCGTTTATGACGACATCACGTCGGTTAATTTTAGCGGGGGATTGGAATGCCGTCCTTGACCCCGATATAGATCGTATAGGGTCCAAATATAAAGTGGGTACTAAAAACTGGGGAGTGGAACATTTTCGGGGCTTTGTCGATGGGTTTGATCTCATCGACAAGTACCGGAATGAACACCCTCAGCGGGTAGTGTGGACTTGGACAAATAGTGGCAGCTCGGCTGTAGGTGTGCTTGCGAGCTACCTCGACCGAGTTTTAGTTAGGAGAGTCGATGTAGGACTCTTAGGGTGTCCAAGTTTTCATTATATAGTTTATTCGGATCATAGGCTTGTCCGGGTCCGTGTAAACTTAGATAAGCCTAATGTTAGGATGACTGGCTACTGGAAATTCAACTGCTCGTTATTTGGCGAGCAGCATTTCCGGGACCAGTTTTTACTAACCTTACAAAGGGAACTGACGGGGGCTGTGGTGGGAAATGCCTGGTGGGACAAACTTAAATCTAAAATTCGAACGTTTGCTGCCGATTTTAGTCGTCGACTCAATGTAGATAGATTAGCGGCGCAAACGGCTTTAGAACAAAGAGTTGATCGGGCTGTGAAATCCCGTGATAGTGGGGAAGTAGTCCTAGCTAAGGCAGAGTTGTCCTCCTTGCTTAGCAAGAAGGATCAAGCTCTGGTAGTTAGGGCTAGGTTAAAAAGAATGTCCTCTGAGGCGACGAATATGGCCGCGGAACTGCGTGCAGAGGAAAGTAGGAATGCTTCAAGACGGCATATCGCGAGCGTCACATTGCCGGATGGGCGGACGGTGACTACAAACTCGGGCATATGCGAGGCTTTTCGGGATTACTTTCGGGAGCTTTTTACCAGGGAGCCCGGTCTGAGCTCTGCTCGGTTCGACACCTATTTAGCTGACTTTCCCTGCCTTGAGGCAGCTGAAGCGGCTGGGTGCGAGGGTCCCATCACTGAGTCGGAAATCTGGGAAGCGCTGAAACAGGTTGGCCTGGATAAGTCTCCGGGATTAGATGGTCTTCCTTACGAAGTGTACTTGAGGCAGTCGCCCGTTTTTGTTCCTTTGCTGGAGCTGGTCTTTAACAACTGGATGAAGCAGGGGTCTATACCTCAACGCTTCACCAGGGGTGTGATCAAGCTGCTGCGTAAGGACAAAAGCGGTGGGGATGGGATAGGTAACTTTCGCCCTTTAACTATGTTAAATACAGAGTTAAAGATTTTGGCTAAGGTCTTGGCTAACCGTTTGCAGCTTGTCCTGTCTAGTCTGATTGGCTCCGAGCAGACTTGTTCTGTGAAGGGCCGGACTATTCAGGACAACCTTCATATGGTGCGCCTGATCATCGAGAAAGTCGACAGTGAAGCCGCGCTGATCAATTTAGATCAGTCCAAGGCCTTTGATAGGGTTGACCATCGATTCTTGGAGGCTGTTCTTTCGGCTGCCGGTTTCGGGCCGTACTTTCGCTCCTGGATCCGGCTTATGTATGCGACCCCCGGTGCGCTGGTGGAAGTGAACGGGGTAAGATCGGAACCTTTCGTATTGTCTCGATCTATTCGTCAGGGTTGTCCGCTTTCGCCTATGCTTTACGTTCTTGCGTTGGAACCCTTCCTTCGCAAGTTAAAGGCGAATCCGGTCCTACGCGGAATCTCTTTACCTGGTGCTACCACCTCGGCCAGGTATTCTGCCTATGCTGACGACGTTTCGGTTCTTGTGTCGAGCAGAGCCGAGATTAACGAAGTCAGCAGAGAAATCGGTGGGTATGAGATGGTGACAGGGGCCAAGATCAACCGCGATAAGTCGGTCGGCTTGCGGTTGGGTGCGTGGAAGGGGGTTTCTCTTCCCGGACCATTCAGCTGGACGGATGGGCCGATCAAGATACTCGGCGTCTGGTTCGGTCCTGATATCCAGTTGGATATGAATTGGTCGGAGGTACGAGAGAAGGCCGAGAGCGCAATTAATTTGTGGTCTCGGAGGAGGCTTTCCTTGAAGGGGAGGGCGGAGGTATGTGTTTCACATATCTACCCGATTCTCCTTTACCGACTCTCGGTACTTCCACTTCCGTCTGCCACAGTGCTTTCATTAGTACAGCTCTTGTTCTCTTTCTTGTGGAGAGGCAGAGCTCCTAGGGTATGTCGGGAGATCTGTTGCCTTCATCCTACTGAAGGCGGTCTAGGTATGCCTAGCATTGAGATTCGTCTCGATATGCTTCGCATCGGGTTCCTGGATCGTTTGTGTCGCGATTCGGATGACGGGGGCGCCTTCTGGAAGGAAGACGCCCGTAGATCCTTCCCATCCTTGAGAAGTGTGCACTCGGGCGAGGAGGAGGCTGGCCGTTTGCCTCGTGCCGAGTGCTCCTTCTACCGTGAATGTCGTCTGGCTCTGAAACACCTCTTACGGGCGACGGTTGGCCTCCACAACGTCCAGGCGTTGTCTCGTAGGGCATTATATCGGGTGGTAGTCAGGGGGTCCGTTCATGATGATTTGATTGACGAGCTCGGTCTTACGAAGCAGGAGGCTCGCTCAATCTGGCCTTGGGCTTCCGGGTTGAAATGTCTCAACAACGATGAGGCATCCCTCACCTGGCTGGTGATACGTGGGGCCCTCTGGGTCGGCAAAAAACTTTGCGCAGCGGGTTTGGAGAAATATCCAAACTGCCGACGTTGTGAGGGGGAAGTCGAGACCCTTGGTCACGTCTTCTTTCATTGCAAGTCGGTAGCACCATTGTGTAAGTTTGTTGAAGGTCTCATGGTTCGCATGTTGCAGGGAAAGTTTTTCGTCCTTGAGGCCGCTTCTGTTTGTAGCAATGTGGCCCCGCCGCTAACGGAGTCTGAACTCTATGTGTTCCACTGCTTGCTAGGAGTTATGAGAGTCGTGATTTGGGTGACGCGTCAGAAGGGATTCTATGAAGGTGAGAAGTTCACTTCTTCCCTACTAATCTTGTACTTTAAGCATCAGCTTAAAGTCAAGATTAGGACGGAAAGGCGGCGACTCCCTTCATCAGAATTCGCCAAAAGGTGGGTAAATCTTGCGCGAATGTGTAGAGTGAGAGGAGCTGACTTGGAGTGGCACTTGGACCTCGGCTAGGTGCAGGATTTCGTCCCTCTAGGGTTCAACAGACGCAACCCGTCCCGATATTAGACTAGTATAGGTTTATTTTGAATTTTTAGTTTCTCGTTTCTGGTTAACTTAGCTAGAGTATGTATGCTCATTAGCCCCACTTTTATTTCTGTCCATATTTTTTCTTTAGTTTAATTCCCCATCCCCTCCCGCGTTAGGTGGCCAGTGACGTCAGTTCTCTGGGAGTTGCGAGATGACTTTCGTTTCGTGCGTGTGTTTTTTTTTCGTATTTGTTATTGTGTCTGAATGAGTGTGTGTCTGTGTGAGTGATTTTGGATGGATGAATGTTACCATACTTTTATAATCTCGCAATTTTTTCGTCCAGTTAACTGATGTTACTGCCACATTTAGGTACTGTGGGGGGTTTTATTACTAATCTTATTTTGTTTAGTTTTCTTGTAAATAGTTCATTTTTTTTTTTTTTTTTTTTTTTTTTTTTTGTAAATATACATTGGGGTTTTTTAAATTGTTATCCCCCCCCCACTGACTTTGTATTGTACATATGGGGACTAGTTAGAGTTTCATAGAGAATTTGAGGAATTATGGTGGATGTAGTAAGAAAGGTATGGAAGAATGTGTTGTTTTGGTGCTAGGACTATTGTTGATATGTTTGGGTCAGTGGTTGCGACTAGCTAAGTTTTTAGTTTAAGACAGATGATGACCGTCCTTCCCCATCCCCCTTTTTAGGCCTTGTGCCACATTTTGTATGTGTTTTATAATATATGCAAATAAATATCTTCGCGTATTTTTTTTTGATTGTTCGCCTGCCGGGCGGTTGTTATTTTTCAGACCATTTTGGACGAGTGAACGCGTTATTGACTTTTGGTCCTTTAAGTTAAGTTATTGTTTAAGTTTTTATTTTCATTTGTTTCATTTGAATATATTTTTTTTTTCCTTTCTTGGCTTCGGCCAACATTTTTTATTTTTTAGTTCGGTAAGACAAAGTCTTACCGGCTTTTTTATTTTCTGTTGTTGTGACATTTGAAGAAAAGAAAAAAGAAAAAGTTTTGTTTTAATTTATCTTCCTTTTCGTTTTTTACCCTCCCCCGTTTTATTTAGCGACTTCGGTCGCAATCCTTTAATTTTTTAAGTTTCAGCTTTTGGTTTTTAATTTATTTCTTTAGCGGCTTCGGCCGCAAACCTTTATTTTTTAGTTTGGTTTGACTAGTGTCAAACCAGACATTTTTATTTCTTTTCTTTTTCTTTCTGTTTGATTGAAGGGAAAAAAAAGTAGGAGTTTATTTATTGTTTTTTCTTTTATTTCGGCTGCCTTCGGGCGCCATTTTTATTTTATTTTTTTAAAGTCTTACGAGACTATTTAGTTTAAAGTTTTTCTTTTTTTTCTAGTTTGTAATTTGGGAGAACTTTTAGTTTTCCAAGTTTATTTATTTTATAGCCTTGATTTAAAGTTTATTGTTAGTGGTACTTCTTTAACTTTAACTACTTTTGTTTTTGCTTTTTATTTTTATTTTTATTTTTCTCTTTCCCTATCTCAACTCCTCACAATTGGGCAAGTGTTTCTGCCTTAACTTTGAAATGGCCGACGAAATGAGTCGGTCAGGGGTCAAGAAAGACCTCTTTGGGGCGGCTGCGAAAGCCGACCCCCCGGATAAAGATAAAACGAAATCCAAAAAACGGGGTAAGGTTTCCCCAAGCAAACCTGACCAGCCAAATGACAAGGAGGAGGCCATGCAGGTCTCCAACTCAAGTGAAAAGACGCCGAAAGTGGCTCAGTCCAAGTCTACAGCCGAGGAATCGCCCTCTTGCTGGAAGTCCCCTCCGAGTTGTATTGTGAACATCGCGGAGTTCCTGGAAAAGGCAAAGGATTTTGCCCATCTTGTAAATAAAGATGGCATCCTAAAAGACGTCCAGGAACTTCAGAAGTTCGAACAGAGAATGGTGACCGTCTTCGCGGTTGACAGGCGTACGCGCAAAATCTGTCGATCCACGAAAGACACTGTGATCAAATCACTTATGTCCCTGGGGATAAAACCCCAAAGAGTAATCAAGGGAGTGAAATTCTTCATGTGGGACGTACTGCTGCCCACGCCAGAGGATTGCCTGGATATGGCGAAAAGAGAATTAATAACAAAGGACCTGATTCTCCGTACCGAATACATGGGTAGGCGAAGGACCAGGGTGGCAGTGTTTGAGGTTCCTCCTCAAATTTCCGGAGAGCTCCTGGCTGCATTCTTTATGCAGTACGGCCAAATTTTAGGGGCTCTCTCGGACAATCTGAACGGGGGGTGGACTTTTGACATCATGATTGATGAGGCGGCCTTCAAGTCCATCCCCAACTGTCTGGATTTTGGCAACCGGAGATTGCCAGTCATTGTGACTGGCAGAAAACCAGTATGCTGGAGGTGTGGAGTGACTGGTCATCTCTCCTCCTCCTGCCCAGGGAAGAAGGCCCCTGGAGCTCCGGTTGCTGGCGACCCAAATCCCCCTTTGGCCGACACTGATAAAACCGCGGCGCCTGTAATGGGCCTACCTACTAAGCGGACCGGTGTGGAAAATCCCTCGGTTGGGTCTTTGCCCTCATTGCCCCTCAAACCAACGCCTTCCACAAGTGTGGATAAGGAGAAGGATGAGGGGGGATGGCGTGTAGTGGGTAGGGCCAAAGGGAAGGTCCAGACAGCGGGACCTCTGTCTCAGCATGACTCCGGGGACAAAACCACCTACAGCCCCATTCCCTCTGCTAGCTCTGAGGGCGACGCCTCGGCCTCGTATGAGGAGACCGCCACTCCATCTCAAAAACTTAACGAGCCAAGCTGGCAAAAGATCTTGGACCTCAAGAAATTGAAACAGAAACTGGAAGACAAAAAGGCAAAGAAACAGAAGCCGCTGGGGGTTCCCTGCCCCTCATCCTCTGCCCCGTCTTCCCCTCCATCATTTGCTAAACCTCCAGCACCTAAATCACTATCAAATTCTCCTGCAAAAATCAAAAAACCTATTTCAAACAAGCCTTCCCCCATCAAGACCCCATCTGGAATGACTCCATCACACACACCAGCCTGCACACCTACCCCAACACCTACCCAGACTCCACATAAAAAACGTAATAGAAGTCCAGACGCTCAGGTCGTGGGGGAAAAGGGGAAGAAAAAGCTGAAGCCTCCATATAACTTAGGGGAAGACGTCTGCCGCGTATCCCGGGTCCATGTGGAGAATGTTTTGGGGATAACAAAGAACCCCAGGCCCTTAAAGGTCCTTTTTAACTTTCAAAAGTTGAGTGGGCTGGACGTAGAGGACCCGAAAAATTTTAAAAAGGCGAAGAGACTCCTAACAGTTGTGCGATCGGGCCCGGGTACGCGGGAGATTTGGGGCATGATTGAGGAGGCAAACTCATCTTTGAAATTAGTGCCCCCAGCGGCGGTATTTGAGCCCAATTTGGATCCTTCTAAAACGTGCAGAGGGAGGGTCCCTGTTTTTGTTCACCCTTCCCTGTATAGGGCGCTTAAATTAACATTTCCAGCGGACATCGGTGGCCTGTCTCATGGTGATACCGTCGAAAATGAGATGGCGTCAGGTTCAATGGGACAGGCTGTCGGTGTCCTCACCCCAGCAATGTTCTACTCGGATGGGCGACCCTAGTCGATTTGATAATGGCACTCTGGTTAGCTAGTGTGAATGTCCGAGGCCTGAGGTCGGAGTCTCGAAGGGTGAGACTCGTTCGCGACCTTCAGAGCCTCGGTGTGAATATATGTTGTGTACAAGAGACCCGTTTTTCTTCTCGCGATCATGAAGACATTCTGTCTAGGGAGTTTACTCTTTATTCAGCATGTTTTGATGGACACTCGAGGGGTGTCTCTTGGCTGGTGAGCAAGACTTTGAAGGCTGCGTGTGCTCTTGTCTTCGCAGATCCGGCGGGCAGGCTTTGCGTGCTGGATGCTACCATAAAGGATAAGGCTTTGCGTCTCATTGGGGTTTATGGGCCCAATACCCAGGCTGAGCGACCTGCTTTGTTTCGGCAGATCGAGCCGTTTATGACGACATCACGTCGGTTAATTTTAGCGGGGGATTGGAATGCCGTCCTTGACCCCGATATAGATCGTATAGGGTCCAAATATAAAGTGGGTACTAAAAACTGGGGAGTGGAACATTTTCGGGGCTTTGTCGATGGGTTTGATCTCATCGACAAGTACCGGAATGAACACCCTCAGCGGGTAGTGTGGACTTGGACAAATAGTGGCAGCTCGGCTGTAGGTGTGCTTGCGAGCTACCTCGACCGAGTTTTAGTTAGGAGAGTCGATGTAGGACTCTTAGGGTGTCCAAGTTTTCATTATATAGTTTATTCGGATCATAGGCTTGTCCGGGTCCGTGTAAACTTAGATAAGCCTAATGTTAGGATGACTGGCTACTGGAAATTCAACTGCTCGTTATTTGGCGAGCAGCATTTCCGGGACCAGTTTTTACTAACCTTACAAAGGGAACTGACGGGGGCTGTGGTGGGAAATGCCTGGTGGGACAAACTTAAATCTAAAATTCGAACGTTTGCTGCCGATTTTAGTCGTCGACTCAATGTAGATAGATTAGCGGCGCAAACGGCTTTAGAACAAAGAGTTGATCGGGCTGTGAAATCCCGTGATAGTGGGGAAGTAGTCCTAGCTAAGGCAGAGTTGTCCTCCTTGCTTAGCAAGAAGGATCAAGCTCTGGTAGTTAGGGCTAGGTTAAAAAGAATGTCCTCTGAGGCGACGAATATGGCCGCGGAACTGCGTGCAGAGGAAAGTAGGAATGCTTCAAGACGGCATATCGCGAGCGTCACATTGCCGGATGGGCGGACGGTGACTACAAACTCGGGCATATGCGAGGCTTTTCGGGATTACTTTCGGGAGCTTTTTACCAGGGAGCCCGGTCTGAGCTCTGCTCGGTTCGACACCTATTTAGCTGACTTTCCCTGCCTTGAGGCAGCTGAAGCGGCTGGGTGCGAGGGTCCCATCACTGAGTCGGAAATCTGGGAAGCGCTGAAACAGGTTGGCCTGGATAAGTCTCCGGGATTAGATGGTCTTCCTTACGAAGTGTACTTGAGGCAGTCGCCCGTTTTTGTTCCTTTGCTGGAGCTGGTCTTTAACAACTGGATGAAGCAGGGGTCTATACCTCAACGCTTCACCAGGGGTGTGATCAAGCTGCTGCGTAAGGACAAAAGCGGTGGGGATGGGATAGGTAACTTTCGCCCTTTAACTATGTTAAATACAGAGTTAAAGATTTTGGCTAAGGTCTTGGCTAACCGTTTGCAGCTTGTCCTGTCTAGTCTGATTGGCTCCGAGCAGACTTGTTCTGTGAAGGGCCGGACTATTCAGGACAACCTTCATATGGTGCGCCTGATCATCGAGAAAGTCGACAGTGAAGCCGCGCTGATCAATTTAGATCAGTCCAAGGCCTTTGATAGGGTTGACCATCGATTCTTGGAGGCTGTTCTTTCGGCTGCCGGTTTCGGGCCGTACTTTCGCTCCTGGATCCGGCTTATGTATGCGACCCCCGGTGCGCTGGTGGAAGTGAACGGGGTAAGATCGGAACCTTTCGTATTGTCTCGATCTATTCGTCAGGGTTGTCCGCTTTCGCCTATGCTTTACGTTCTTGCGTTGGAACCCTTCCTTCGCAAGTTAAAGGCGAATCCGGTCCTACGCGGAATCTCTTTACCTGGTGCTACCACCTCGGCCAGGTATTCTGCCTATGCTGACGACGTTTCGGTTCTTGTGTCGAGCAGAGCCGAGATTAACGAAGTCAGCAGAGAAATCGGTGGGTATGAGATGGTGACAGGGGCCAAGATCAACCGCGATAAGTCGGTCGGCTTGCGGTTGGGTGCGTGGAAGGGGGTTTCTCTTCCCGGACCATTCAGCTGGACGGATGGGCCGATCAAGATACTCGGCGTCTGGTTCGGTCCTGATATCCAGTTGGATATGAATTGGTCGGAGGTACGAGAGAAGGCCGAGAGCGCAATTAATTTGTGGTCTCGGAGGAGGCTTTCCTTGAAGGGGAGGGCGGAGGTATGTGTTTCACATATCTACCCGATTCTCCTTTACCGACTCTCGGTACTTCCACTTCCGTCTGCCACAGTGCTTTCATTAGTACAGCTCTTGTTCTCTTTCTTGTGGAGAGGCAGAGCTCCTAGGGTATGTCGGGAGATCTGTTGCCTTCATCCTACTGAAGGCGGTCTAGGTATGCCTAGCATTGAGATTCGTCTCGATATGCTTCGCATCGGGTTCCTGGATCGTTTGTGTCGCGATTCGGATGACGGGGGCGCCTTCTGGAAGGAAGACGCCCGTAGATCCTTCCCATCCTTGAGAAGTGTGCACTCGGGCGAGGAGGAGGCTGGCCGTTTGCCTCGTGCCGAGTGCTCCTTCTACCGTGAATGTCGTCTGGCTCTGAAACACCTCTTACGGGCGACGGTTGGCCTCCACAACGTCCAGGCGTTGTCTCGTAGGGCATTATATCGGGTGGTAGTCAGGGGGTCCGTTCATGATGATTTGATTGACGAGCTCGGTCTTACGAAGCAGGAGGCTCGCTCAATCTGGCCTTGGGCTTCCGGGTTGAAATGTCTCAACAACGATGAGGCATCCCTCACCTGGCTGGTGATACGTGGGGCCCTCTGGGTCGGCAAAAAACTTTGCGCAGCGGGTTTGGAGAAATATCCAAACTGCCGACGTTGTGAGGGGGAAGTCGAGACCCTTGGTCACGTCTTCTTTCATTGCAAGTCGGTAGCACCATTGTGTAAGTTTGTTGAAGGTCTCATGGTTCGCATGTTGCAGGGAAAGTTTTTCGTCCTTGAGGCCGCTTCTGTTTGTAGCAATGTGGCCCCGCCGCTAACGGAGTCTGAACTCTATGTGTTCCACTGCTTGCTAGGAGTTATGAGAGTCGTGATTTGGGTGACGCGTCAGAAGGGATTCTATGAAGGTGAGAAGTTCACTTCTTCCCTACTAATCTTGTACTTTAAGCATCAGCTTAAAGTCAAGATTAGGACGGAAAGGCGGCGACTCCCTTCATCAGAATTCGCCAAAAGGTGGGTAAATCTTGCGCGAATGTGTAGAGTGAGAGGAGCTGACTTGGAGTGGCACTTGGACCTCGGCTAGGTGCAGGATTTCGTCCCTCTAGGGTTCAACAGACGCAACCCGTCCCGATATTAGACTAGTATAGGTTTATTTTGAATTTTTAGTTTCTCGTTTCTGGTTAACTTAGCTAGAGTATGTATGCTCATTAGCCCCACTTTTATTTCTGTCCATATTTTTTCTTTAGTTTAATTCCCCATCCCCTCCCGCGTTAGGTGGCCAGTGACGTCAGTTCTCTGGGAGTTGCGAGATGACTTTCGTTTCGTGCGTGTGTTTTTTTTTCGTATTTGTTATTGTGTCTGAATGAGTGTGTGTCTGTGTGAGTGATTTTGGATGGATGAATGTTACCATACTTTTATAATCTCGCAATTTTTTCGTCCAGTTAACTGATGTTACTGCCACATTTAGGTACTGTGGGGGGTTTTATTACTAATCTTATTTTGTTTAGTTTTCTTGTAAATAGTTCATTTTTTTTTTTTTTTTTTTTTTTTTTTTTGTAAATATACATTGGGGTTTTTTAAATTGTTATCCCCCCCCCACTGACTTTGTATTGTACATATGGGGACTAGTTAGAGTTTCATAGAGAATTTGAGGAATTATGGTGGATGTAGTAAGAAAGGTATGGAAGAATGTGTTGTTTTGGTGCTAGGACTATTGTTGATATGTTTGGGTCAGTGGTTGCGACTAGCTAAGTTTTTAGTTTAAGACAGATGATGACCGTCCTTCCCCATCCCCCTTTTTAGGCCTTGTGCCACATTTTGTATGTGTTTTATAATATATGCAAATAAATATCTTCGCGTATTTTTTTTTGATTGTTCGCCTGCCGGGCGGTTGTTATTTTTCAGACCATTTTGGACGAGTGAACGCGTTATTGACTTTTGGTCCTTTAAGTTAAGTTATTGTTTAAGTTTTTATTTTCATTTGTTTCATTTGAATATATTTTTTTTTTCCTTTCTTGGCTTCGGCCAACATTTTTTATTTTTTAGTTCGGTAAGACAAAGTCTTACCGGCTTTTTTATTTTCTGTTGTTGTGACATTTGAAGAAAAGAAAAAAGAAAAAGTTTTGTTTTAATTTATCTTCCTTTTCGTTTTTTACCCTCCCCCGTTTTATTTAGCGACTTCGGTCGCAATCCTTTAATTTTTTAAGTTTCAGCTTTTGGTTTTTAATTTATTTCTTTAGCGGCTTCGGCCGCAAACCTTTATTTTTTAGTTTGGTTTGACTAGTGTCAAACCAGACATTTTTATTTCTTTTCTTTTTCTTTCTGTTTGATTGAAGGGAAAAAAAAGTAGGAGTTTATTTATTGTTTTTTCTTTTATTTCGGCTGCCTTCGGGCGCCATTTTTATTTTATTTTTTTAAAGTCTTACGAGACTATTTAGTTTAAAGTTTTTCTTTTTTTTCTAGTTTGTAATTTGGGAGAACTTTTAGTTTTCCAAGTTTATTTATTTTATAGCCTTGATTTAAAGTTTATTGTTAGTGGTACTTCTTTAACTTTAACTACTTTTGTTTTTGCTTTTTATTTTTATTTTTATTTTTCTCTTTCCCTATCTCAACTCCTCACAATTGGGCAAGTGTTTCTGCCTTAACTGTTAAATGGCCGACGAAATGAGTCGGTCAGGGGTCAAGAAAGACCTCTTTGGGGCGGCTGCGAAAGCCGACCCCCCGGATAAAGATAAAACGAAATCCAAAAAACGGGGTAAGGTTTCCCCAAGCAAACCTGACCAGCCAAATGACAAGGAGGAGGCCATGCAGGTCTCCAACTCAAGTGAAAAGACGCCGAAAGTGGCTCAGTCCAAGTCTACAGCCGAGGAATCGCCCTCTTGCTGGAAGTCCCCTCCGAGTTGTATTGTGAACATCGCGGAGTTCCTGGAAAAGGCAAAGGATTTTGCCCATCTTGTAAATAAAGATGGCATCCTAAAAGACGTCCAGGAACTTCAGAAGTTCGAACAAAGAATGGTGACCGTCTTCGCGGTTGACAGGCGTACGCGCAAAATCTGTCGATCCACGAAAGACACTGTGATCAAATCACTTATGTCCCTGGGGATAAAACCCCAAAGAGTAATCAAGGGAGTGAAATTCTTCATGTGGGACGTACTGCTGCCCACGCCAGAGGATTGCCTGGATATGGCGAAAAGAGAATTAATAACAAAGGACCTGATTCTCCGTACCGAATACATGGGTAGGCGAAGGACCAGGGTGGCAGTGTTTGAGGTTCCTCCTCAAATTTCCGGAGAGCTCCTGGCTGCATTCTTTATGCAGTACGGCCAAATTTTAGGGGCTCTCTCGGACAATCTGAACGGGGGGTGGACTTTTGACATCATGATTGATGAGGCGGCCTTCAAGTCCATCCCCAACTGTCTGGATTTTGGCAACCGGAGATTGCCAGTCATTGTGACTGGCAGAAAACCAGTATGCTGGAGGTGTGGAGTGACTGGTCATCTCTCCTCCTCCTGCCCAGGGAAGAAGGCCCCTGGAGCTCCGGTTGCTGGCGACCCAAATCCCCCTTTGGCCGACACTGATAAAACCGCGGCGCCTGTAATGGGCCTACCTACTAAGCGGACCGGTGTGGAAAATCCCTCGGTTGGGTCTTTGCCCCCATTGTCCCTCAAACCAATGCCTTCCACAAGTGTGGATAAGGAGAAGGATGAGGGGGGATGGCGTGTAGTGGGTAGGGCCAAAGGGAAGGTCCAGACAGCGGGACCTCTGTCTCAGCATGACTCCGGGGACAAAACCACCTACAGCCCCATTCCCTCTGCTAGCTCTGAGGGCGACGCCTCGGCCTCGTATGAGGAGACCGCCACTCCATCTCAAAAACTTAACGAGCCAAGCTGGCAAAAGATCTTGGACCTCAAGAAATTGAAACAGAAACTGGAAGACAAAAAGGCAAAGAAACAGAAGCCGCTGGGGGTTCCCTGCCCCTCATCCTCTGCCCCGTCTTCCCCTCCATCATTTGCTAAACCTCCAGCACCTAAATCACTATCAAATTCTCCTGCAAAAATCAAAAAACCTATTTCAAACAAGCCTTCCCCCATCAAGACCCCATCTGGAATGACTCCATCACACACACCAGCCTGCACACCTACCCCAACACCTACCCAGACTCCACATAAAAAACGTAATAGAAGTCCAGACGCTCAGGTCGTGGGGGAAAAGGGGAAGAAAAAGCTGAAGCCTCCATATAACTTAGGGGAAGACGTCTGCCGCGTATCCCGGGTCCATGTGGAGAATGTTTTGGGGATAACAAAGAACCCCAGGCCCTTAAAGGTCCTTTTTAACTTTCAAAAGTTGAGTGGGCTGGACGTAGAGGACCCGAAAAATTTTAAAAAGGCGAAGAGACTCCTAACAGTTGTGCGATCGGGCCCGGGTACGCGGGAGATTTGGGGCATGATTGAGGAGGCAAACTCATCTTTGAAATTAGTGCCCCCAGCGGCGGTATTTGAGCCCAATTTGGATCCTTCTAAAACGTGCAGAGGGAGGGTCCCTGTTTTTGTTCACCCTTCCCTGTATAGGGCGCTTAAATTAACATTTCCAGCGGACATCGGTGGCCTGTCTCATGGTGATACCGTCGAAAATGAGATGGCGTCAGGTTCAATGGGACAGGCTGTCGGTGTCCTCACCCCAGCAATGTTCTACTCGGATGGGCGACCCTAGTCGATTTGATAATGGCACTCTGGTTAGCTAGTGTGAATGTCCGAGGCCTGAGGTCGGAGTCTCGAAGGGTGAGACTCGTTCGCGACCTTCAGAGCCTCGGTGTGAATATATGTTGTGTACAAGAGACCCGTTTTTCTTCTCGCGATCATGAAGACATTCTGTCTAGGGAGTTTACTCTTTATTCAGCATGTTTTGATGGACACTCGAGGGGTGTCTCTTGGCTGGTGAGCAAGACTTTGAAGGCTGCGTGTGCTCTTGTCTTCGCAGATCCGGCGGGCAGGCTTTGCGTGCTGGATGCTACCATAAAGGATAAGGCTTTGCGTCTCATTGGGGTTTATGGGCCCAATACCCAGGCTGAGCGACCTGCTTTGTTTCGGCAGATCGAGCCGTTTATGACGACATCACGTCGGTTAATTTTAGCGGGGGATTGGAATGCCGTCCTTGACCCCGATATAGATCGTATAGGGTCCAAATATAAAGTGGGTACTAAAAACTGGGGAGTGGAACATTTTCGGGGCTTTGTCGATGGGTTTGATCTCATCGACAAGTACCGGAATGAACACCCTCAGCGGGTAGTGTGGACTTGGACAAATAGTGGCAGCTCGGCTGTAGGTGTGCTTGCGAGCTACCTCGACCGAGTTTTAGTTAGGAGAGTCGATGTAGGACTCTTAGGGTGTCCAAGTTTTCATTATATAGTTTATTCGGATCATAGGCTTGTCCGGGTCCGTGTAAACTTAGATAAGCCTAATGTTAGGATGACTGGCTACTGGAAATTCAACTGCTCGTTATTTGGCGAGCAGCATTTCCGGGACCAGTTTTTACTAACCTTACAAAGGGAACTGACGGGGGCTGTGGTGGGAAATGCCTGGTGGGACAAACTTAAATCTAAAATTCGAACGTTTGCTGCCGATTTTAGTCGTCGACTCAATGTAGATAGATTAGCGGCGCAAACGGCTTTAGAACAAAGAGTTGATCGGGCTGTGAAATCCCGTGATAGTGGGGAAGTAGTCCTAGCTAAGGCAGAGTTGTCCTCCTTGCTTAGCAAGAAGGATCAAGCTCTGGTAGTTAGGGCTAGGTTAAAAAGAATGTCCTCTGAGGCGACGAATATGGCCGCGGAACTGCGTGCAGAGGAAAGTAGGAATGCTTCAAGACGGCATATCGCGAGCGTCACATTGCCGGATGGGCGGACGGTGACTACAAACTCGGGCATATGCGAGGCTTTTCGGGATTACTTTCGGGAGCTTTTTACCAGGGAGCCCGGTCTGAGCTCTGCTCGGTTCGACACCTATTTAGCTGACTTTCCCTGCCTTGAGGCAGCTGAAGCGGCTGGGTGCGAGGGTCCCATCACTGAGTCGGAAATCTGGGAAGCGCTGAAACAGGTTGGCCTGGATAAGTCTCCGGGATTAGATGGTCTTCCTTACGAAGTGTACTTGAGGCAGTCGCCCGTTTTTGTTCCTTTGCTGGAGCTGGTCTTTAACAACTGGATGAAGCAGGGGTCTATACCTCAACGCTTCACCAGGGGTGTGATCAAGCTGCTGCGTAAGGACAAAAGCGGTGGGGATGGGATAGGTAACTTTCGCCCTTTAACTATGTTAAATACAGAGTTAAAGATTTTGGCTAAGGTCTTGGCTAACCGTTTGCAGCTTGTCCTGTCTAGTCTGATTGGCTCCGAGCAGACTTGTTCTGTGAAGGGCCGGACTATTCAGGACAACCTTCATATGGTGCGCCTGATCATCGAGAAAGTCGACAGTGAAGCCGCGCTGATCAATTTAGATCAGTCCAAGGCCTTTGATAGGGTTGACCATCGATTCTTGGAGGCTGTTCTTTCGGCTGCCGGTTTCGGGCCGTACTTTCGCTCCTGGATCCGGCTTATGTATGCGACCCCCGGTGCGCTGGTGGAAGTGAACGGGGTAAGATCGGAACCTTTCGTATTGTCTCGATCTATTCGTCAGGGTTGTCCGCTTTCGCCGATGCTTTACGTTCTTGCGTTGGAACCCTTCCTTCGCAAGTTAAAGGCGAATCCGGTCCTACGCGGAATCTCTTTACCTGGTGCTACCACCTCGGCCAGGTATTCTGCCTATGCTGACGACGTTTCGGTTCTTGTGTCGAGCAGAGCCGAGATTAACGAAGTCAGCAGAGAAATCGGTGGGTATGAGATGGTGACAGGGGCCAAGATCAACCGCGATAAGTCGGTTGGCTTGCGGTTGGGTGCGTGGAAGGGGGTTTCTCTTCCCGGACCATTCAGCTGGACGGATGGGCCGATCAAGATACTCGGCGTCTGGTTCGGTCCTGATATCCAGTTGGATATGAATTGGTCGGAGGTACGAGAGAAGGCCGAGAGCGCAATTAATTTGTGGTCTCGGAGGAGGCTTTCCTTGAAGGGGAGGGCGGAGGTATGTGTTTCACATATCTACCCGATTCTCCTTTACCGACTCTCGGTACTTCCACTTCCGTCTGCCACAGTGCTTTCATTAGTACAGCTCTTGTTCTCTTTCTTGTGGAGAGGCAGAGCTCCTAGGGTATGTCGGGAGATCTGTTGCCTTCATCCTACTGAAGGCGGTCTAGGTATGCCTAGCATTGAGATTCGTCTCGATATGCTTCGCATCGGGTTCCTGGATCGTTTGTGTCGCGATTCGGATGACGGGGGCGCCTTCTGGAAGGAAGACGCCCGTAGATCCTTCCCATCCTTGAGAAGTGTGCACTCGGCCGAGGAGGAGGCTGGCCGTTTGCCTCGTGCCGAGTGCTCCTTCTACCGTGAATGTCGTCTGGCTCTGAAACACCTCTTACGGGCGACGGTTGGCCTCCACAACGTCCAGGCGTTGTCTCGTAGGGCATTATATCGGGTGGTAGTCAGGGGGTCCGTTCATGATGATTTGATTGACGAGCTCGGTCTTACGAAGCAGGAGGCTCGCTCAATCTGGCCTTGGGCTTCCGGGTTGAAATGTCTCAACAACGATGAGGCATCCCTCACCTGGCTGGTGATACGTGGGGCCCTCTGGGTCGGCAAAAAACTTTGCGCAGCGGGTTTGGAGAAATATCCAAACTGCCGACGTTGTGAGGGGGAAGTCGAGACCCTTGGTCACGTCTTCTTTCATTGCAAGTCGGTAGCACCATTGTGTAAGTTTGTTGAAGGTCTCATGGTTCGCATGTTGCAGGGAAAGTTTTTCGTCCTTGAGGCCGCTTCTGTTTGTAGCAATGTGGCCCCGCCGCTAACGGAGTCTGAACTCTATGTGTTCCACTGCTTGCTAGGAGTTATGAGAGTCGTGATTTGGGTGACGCGTCAGAAGGGATTCTATGAAGGTGAGAAGTTCACTTCTTCCCTACTAATCTTGTACTTTAAGCATCAGCTTAAAGTCAAGATTAGGACGGAAAGGCGGCGACTCCCTTCATCAGAATTCGCCAAAAGGTGGGTAAATCTTGCGCGAATGTGTAGAGTGAGAGGAGCTGACTTGGAGTGGCACTTGGACCTCGGCTAGGTGCAGGATTTCGTCCCTCTAGGGTTCAACAGACGCAACCCGTCCCGATATTAGACTAGTATAGGTTTATTTTGAATTTTTAGTTTCTCGTTTCTGGTTAACTTAGCTAGAGTATGTATGCTCATTAGCCCCCCTTTTATTTCTGTCCATATTTTTTCTTTAGTTTAATTCCCCATCCCCTCCCGCGTTAGGTGGCCAGTGACGTCAGTTCTCTGGGAGTTGCGAGATGACTTTCGTTTCGTGCGTGTGTTTTTTTTTCGTATTTGTTATTGTGTCTGAATGAGTGTGTGTCTGTGTGAGTGATTTTGGATGGATGAATGTTACCATACTTTTATAATCTCGCAATTTTTTCGTCCAGTTAACTGATGTTACTGCCACATTTAGGTACTGTGGGGGGTTTTATTACTAATCTTATTTTGTTTAGTTTTCTTGTAAATAGTTCATTTTTTTTTGTAAATATACATTGGGGTTTTTTAAATTGTTATCCCCCCCCCCCACTGACTTTGTATTGTACATATGGGGACTAGTTAGAGTTTCATAGAGAATTTGAGGAATTATGGTGGATGTAGTAAGAAAGGTATGGAAGAATGTGTTGTTTTGGTGCTAGGACTATTGTTGATATGTGTTGGGTCAGTGGTTGCGACTAGCTAAGTTTTTAGTTTAAGACAGATGATGACCGTCCTTCCCCATCCCCCTTTTTAGGCCTTGTGCCACATTTTGTATGGGTTTTATAATATATGCAAATAAATATCTTCGCGTATTTTTTTTTGATTGTTCGCCTGCCGGGCGGTTGTTATTTTTCAGACCATTTTGGACGAGTGAACGCGTTATTGACTTTTGGTCCTTTAAGTTAAGTTATTGTTTAAGTTTTTATTTTCATTTGTTTCATTTGAATATATTTTTTTTTTCCTTTCTTGGCTTCGGCCAACATTTTTTATTTTTTAGTTCGGTAAGACAAAGTCTTACCGGCTTTTTTATTTTCTGTTGTTGTGACATTTGAAGAAAAGAAAAAAGAAAAAGTTTTGTTTTAATTTATCTTCCTTTTCGTTTTTTACCCTCCCCCGTTTTATTTAGCGACTTCGGTCGCAATCCTTTAATTTTTTAAGTTTCAGCTTTTGGTTTTTAATTTATTTCTTTAGCGGCTTCGGCCGCAAACCTTTATTTTTTAGTTTGGTTTGACTAGTGTCAAACCAGACATTTTTATTTCTTTTCTTTTTCTTTCTGTTTGATTGAAGGGAAAAAAAAGTAGGAGTTTATTTATTGTTTTTTCTTTTATTTCGGCTGCCTTCGGGCGCCATTTTTATTTTATTTTTTTAAAGTCTTACGAGACTATTTAGTTTAAAGTTTTTCTTTTTTTTCTAGTTTGTAATTTGGGAGAACTTTTAGTTTTCCAAGTTTATTTATTTTATAGCCTTGATTTAAAGTTTATTGTTAGTGGTACTTCTTTAACTTTAACTACTTTTGTTTTTGCTTTTTATTTTTATTTTTATTTTTCTCTTTCCCTATCTCAACTCCTCACAATTGGGCAAGTGTTTCTGCCTTAACTGTTAAATGGCCGACGAAATGAGTCGGTCAGGGGTCAAGAAAGACCTCTTTGGGGCGGCTGCGAAAGCCGACCCCCCGGATAAAGATAAAACGAAATCCAAAAAACGGGGTAAGGTTTCCCCAAGCAAACCTGACCAGCCAAATGACAAGGAGGAGGCCATGCAGGTCTCCAACTCAAGTGAAAAGACGCCGAAAGTGGCTCAGTCCAAGTCTACAGCCGAGGAATCGCCCTCTTGCTGGAAGTCCCCTCCGAGTTGTATTGTGAACATCGCGGAGTTCCTGGAAAAGGCAAAGGATTTTGCCCATCTTGTAAATAAAGATGGCATCCTAAAAGACGTCCAGGAACTTCAGAAGTTCGAACAAAGAATGGTGACCGTCTTCGCGGTTGACAGGCGTACGCGCAAAATCTGTCGATCCACGAAAGACACTGTGATCAAATCACTTATGTCCCTGGGGATAAAACCCCAAAGAGTAATCAAGGGAGTGAAATTCTTCATGTGGGACGTACTGCTGCCCACGCCAGAGGATTGCCTGGATATGGCGAAAAGAGAATTAATAACAAAGGACCTGATTCTCCGTACCGAATACATGGGTAGGCGAAGGACCAGGGTGGCAGTGTTTGAGGTTCCTCCTCAAATTTCCGGAGAGCTCCTGGCTGCATTCTTTATGCAGTACGGCCAAATTTTAGGGGCTCTCTCGGACAATCTGAACGGGGGGTGGACTTTTGACATCATGATTGATGAGGCGGCCTTCAAGTCCATCCCCAACTGTCTGGATTTTGGCAACCGGAGATTGCCAGTCATTGTGACTGGCAGAAAACCAGTATGCTGGAGGTGTGGAGTGACTGGTCATCTCTCCTCCTCCTGCCCAGGGAAGAAGGCCCCTGGAGCTCCGGTTGCTGGCGACCCAAATCCCCCTTTGGCCGACACTGATAAAACCGCGGCGCCTGTAATGGGCCTACCTACTAAGCGGACCGGTGTGGAAAATCCCTCGGTTGGGTCTTTGCCCCCATTGTCCCTCAAACCAATGCCTTCCACTAGTGTGGATAAGGAGAAGGATGAGGGGGGATGGCGTGTAGTGGGTAGGGCCAAAGGGAAGGTCCAGACAGCGGGACCTCTGTCTCAGCATGACTCCGGGGACAAAACCACCTACAGCCCCATTCCCTCTGCTAGCTCTGAGGGCGACGCCTCGGCCTCGTATGAGGAGACCGCCACTCCATCTCAAAAACTTAACGAGCCAAGCTGGCAAAAGATCTTGGACCTCAAGAAATTGAAACAGAAACTGGAAGACAAAAAGGCAAAGAAACAGAAGCCGCTGGGGGTTCCCTGCCCCTCATCCTCTGCCCCGTCTTCCCCTCCATCATTTGCTAAACCTCCAGCACCTAAATCACTATCAAATTCTCCTGCAAAAATCAAAAAACCTATTTCAAACAAGCCTTCCCCCATCAAGACCCCATCTGGAATGACTCCATCACACACACCAGCCTGCACACCTACCCCAACACCTACCCAGACTCCACATAAAAAACGTAATAGAAGTCCAGACGCTCAGGTCGTGGGGGAAAAGGGGAAGAAAAAGCTGAAGCCTCCATATAACTTAGGGGAAGACGTCTGCCGCGTATCCCGGGTCCATGTGGAGAATGTTTTGGGGATAACAAAGAACCCCAGGCCCTTAAAGGTCCTTTTTAACTTTCAAAAGTTGAGTGGGCTGGACGTAGAGGACCCGAAAAATTTTAAAAAGGCGAAGAGACTCCTAACAGTTGTGCGATCGGGCCCGGGTACGCGGGAGATTTGGGGCATGATTGAGGAGGCAAACTCATCTTTGAAATTAGTGCCCCCAGCGGCGGTATTTGAGCCCAATTTGGATCCTTCTAAAACGTGCAGAGGGAGGGTCCCTGTTTTTGTTCACCCTTCCCTGTATAGGGCGCTTAAATTAACATTTCCAGCGGACATCGGTGGCCTGTCTCATGGTGATACCGTCGAAAATGAGATGGCGTCAGGTTCAATGGGACAGGCTGTCGGTGTCCTCACCCCAGCAATGTTCTACTCGGATGGGCGACCCTAGTCGATTTGATAATGGCACTCTGGTTAGCTAGTGTGAATGTCCGAGGCCTGAGGTCGGAGTCTCGAAGGGTGAGACTCGTTCGCGACCTTCAGAGCCTCGGTGTGAATATATGTTGTGTACAAGAGACCCGTTTTTCTTCTCGCGATCATGAAGACATTCTGTCTAGGGAGTTTACTCTTTATTCAGCATGTTTTGATGGACACTCGAGGGGTGTCTCTTGGCTGGTGAGCAAGACTTTGAAGGCTGCGTGTGCTCTTGTCTTCGCAGATCCGGCGGGCAGGCTTTGCGTGCTGGATGCTACCATAAAGGATAAGGCTTTGCGTCTCATTGGGGTTTATGGGCCCAATACCCAGGCTGAGCGACCTGCTTTGTTTCGGCAGATCGAGCCGTTTATGACGACATCACGTCGGTTAATTTTAGCGGGGGATTGGAATGCCGTCCTTGACCCCGATATAGATCGTATAGGGTCCAAATATAAAGTGGGTACTAAAAACTGGGGAGTGGAACATTTTCGGGGCTTTGTCGATCGGTTTGATCTCATCGACAAGTACCGGAATGAACACCCTCAGCGGGTAGTGTGGACTTGGACAAATAGTGGCAGCTCGGCTGTAGGTGTGCTTGCGAGCTACCTCGACCGAGTTTTAGTTAGGAGAGTCGATGTAGGACTCTTAGGGTGTCCAAGTTTTCATTATATAGTTTATTCGGATCATAGGCTTGTCCGGGTCCGTGTAAACTTAGATAAGCCTAATGTTAGGATGACTGGCTACTGGAAATTCAACTGCTCGTTATTTGGCGAGCAGCATTTCCGGGACCAGTTTTTACTAACCTTACAAAGGGAACTGACGGGGGCTGTGGTGGGAAATGCCTGGTGGGACAAACTTAAATCTAAAATTCGAACGTTTGCTGCCGATTTTAGTCGTCGACTCAATGTAGATAGATTAGCGGCGCAAACGGCTTTAGAACAAAGAGTTGATCGGGCTGTGAAATCCCGTGATAGTGGGGAAGTAGTCCTAGCTAAGGCAGAGTTGTCCTCCTTGCTTAGCAAGAAGGATCAAGCTCTGGTAGTTAGGGCTAGGTTAAAAAGAATGTCCTCTGAGGCGACGAATATGGCCGCGGAACTGCGTGCAGAGGAAAGTAGGAATGCTTCAAGACGGCATATCGCGAGCGTCACATTGCCGGATGGGCGGACGGTGACTACAAACTCGGGCATATGCGAGGCTTTTCGGGATTACTTTCGGGAGCTTTTTACCAGGGAGCCCGGTCTGAGCTCTGCTCGGTTCGACACCTATTTAGCTGACTTTCCCTGCCTTGAGGCAGCTGAAGCGGCTGGGTGCGAGGGTCCCATCACTGAGTCGGAAATCTGGGAAGCGCTGAAACAGGTTGGCCTGGATAAGTCTCCGGGATTAGATGGTCTTCCTTACGAAGTGTACTTGAGGCAGTCGCCCGTTTTTGTTCCTTTGCTGGAGCTGGTCTTTAACAACTGGATGAAGCAGGGGTCTATACCTCAACGCTTCACCAGGGGTGTGATCAAGCTGCTGCGTAAGGACAAAAGCGGTGGGGATGGGATAGGTAACTTTCGCCCTTTAACTATGTTAAATACAGAGTTAAAGATTTTGGCTAAGGTCTTGGCTAACCGTTTGCAGCTTGTCCTGTCTAGTCTGATTGGCTCCGAGCAGACTTGTTCTGTGAAGGGCCGGACTATTCAGGACAACCTTCATATGGTGCGCCTGATCATCGAGAAAGTCGACAGTGAAGCCGCGCTGATCAATTTAGATCAGTCCAAGGCCTTTGATAGGGTTGACCATCGATTCTTGGAGGCTGTTCTTTCGGCTGCCGGTTTCGGGCCGTACTTTCGCTCCTGGATCCGGCTTATGTATGCGACCCCCGGTGCGCTGGTGGAAGTGAACGGGGTAAGATCGGAACCTTTCGTATTGTCTCGATCTATTCGTCAGGGTTGTCCGCTTTCGCCTATGCTTTACGTTCTTGCGTTGGAACCCTTCCTTCGCAAGTTAAAGGCGAATCCGGTCCTACGCGGAATCTCTTTACCTGGTGCTACCACCTCGGCCAGGTATTCTGCCTATGCTGACGACGTTTCGGTTCTTGTGTCGAGCAGAGCCGAGATTAACGAAGTCAGCAGAGAAATCGGTGGGTATGAGATGGTGACAGGGGCCAAGATCAACCGCGATAAGTCGGTTGGCTTGCGGTTGGGTGCGTGGAAGGGGGTTTCTCTTCCCGGACCATTCAGCTGGACGGATGGGCCGATCAAGATACTCGGCGTCTGGTTCGGTCCTGATATCCAGTTGGATATGAATTGGTCGGAGGTACGAGAGAAGGCCGAGAGCGCAATTAATTTGTGGTCTCGGAGGAGGCTTTCCTTGAAGGGGAGGGCGGAGGTATGTGTTTCACATATCTACCCGATTCTCCTTTACCGACTCTCGGTACTTCCACTTCCGTCTGCCACAGTGCTTTCATTAGTACAGCTCTTGTTCTCTTTCTTGTGGAGAGGCAGAGCTCCTAGGGTATGTCGGGAGATCTGTTGCCTTCATCCTACTGAAGGCGGTCTAGGTATGCCTAGCATTGAGATTCGTCTCGATATGCTTCGCATCGGGTTCCTGGATCGTTTGTGTCGCGATTCGGATGACGGGGGCGCCTTCTGGAAGGAAGACGCCCGTAGATCCTTCCCATCCTTGAGAAGTGTGCACTCGGGCGAGGAGGAGGCTGGCCGTTTGCCTCGTGCCGAGTGCTCCTTCTACCGTGAATGTCGTCTGGCTCTGAAACACCTCTTACGGGCGACGGTTGGCCTCCACAACGTCCAGGCGTTGTCTCGTAGGGCATTATATCGGGTGGTAGTCAGGGGGTCCGTTCATGATGATTTGATTGACGAGCTCGGTCTTACGAAGCAGGAGGCTCGCTCAATCTGGCCTTGGGCTTCCGGGTTGAAATGTCTCAACAACGATGAGGCATCCCTCACCTGGCTGGTGATACGTGGGGCCCTCTGGGTCGGCAAAAAACTTTGCGCAGCGGGTTTGGAGAAATATCCAAACTGCCGACGTTGTGAGGGGGAAGTCGAGACCCTTGGTCACGTCTTCTTTCATTGCAAGTCGGTAGCACCATTGTGTAAGTTTGTTGAAGGTCTCATGGTTCGCATGTTGCAGGGAAAGTTTTTCGTCCTTGAGGCCGCTTCTGTTTGTAGCAATGTGGCCCCGCCGCTAACGGAGTCTGAACTCTATGTGTTCCACTGCTTGCTAGGAGTTATGAGAGTCGTGATTTGGGTGACGCGTCAGAAGGGATTCTATGAAGGTGAGAAGTTCACTTCTTCCCTACTAATCTTGTACTTTAAGCATCAGCTTAAAGTCAAGATTAGGACGGAAAGGCGGCGACTCCCTTCATCAGAATTCGCCAAAAGGTGGGTAAATCTTGCGCGAATGTGTAGAGTGAGAGGAGCTGACTTGGAGTGGCACTTGGACCTCGGCTAGGTGCAGGATTTCGTCCCTCTAGGGTTCAACAGACGCAACCCGTCCCGATATTAGACTAGTATAGGTTTATTTTGAATTTTTAGTTTCTCGTTTCTGGTTAACTTAGCTAGAGTATGTATGCTCATTAGCCCCCCTTTTATTTCTGTCCATATTTTTTCTTTAGTTTAATTCCCCATCCCCTCCCGCGTTAGGTGGCCAGTGACGTCAGTTCTCTGGGAGTTGCGAGATGACTTTCGTTTCGTGCGTGTGTTTTTTTTTTTCGTATTTGTTATTGTGTTTGAATGAGTGTGTGTCTGTGTGAGTGATTTTGGATGGATGAATGTTACCATACTTTTATAATCTCGCAATTTTTTCGTCCAGTTAACTGATGTTACTGCCACATTTAGGTACTGTGGGGGGTTTTATTACTAATCTTATTTTGTTTAGTTTTCTTGTAAATAGTTCATTTTTTTTTGTAAATATACATTGGGGTTTTTTTAAATTGTTATCCCCCCCCCACTGACTTTGTATTGTACATATGGGGACTAGTTAGAGTTTCATAGAGAATTTGAGGAATTATGGTGGATGTAGTAAGAAAGGTATGGAAGAATGTGTTGTTTTGGTGCTAGGACTATTGTTGATATGTTTGGGTCAGTGGTTGCGACTAGCTAAGTTTTTAGTTTAAGACAGATGATGACCGTCCTTCCCCATCCCCCTTTTTAGGCCTTGTGCCACATTTTGTATGTGTTTTATAATATATGCAAATAAATATCTTCGCGTATTTTTTTTTGATTGTTCGCCTGCCGGGCGGTTGTTATTTTTCAGACCATTTTGGACGAGTGAACGCGTTATTGACTTTTGGTCCTTTAAGTTAAGTTATTGTTTAAGTTTTTATTTTCATTTGTTTCATTTGAATATATTTTTTTTTTCCTTTCTTGGCTTCGGCCAACATTTTTTATTTTTTAGTTCGGTAAGACAAAGTCTTACCGGCTTTTTTATTTTCTGTTGTTGTGACATTTGAAGAAAAGAAAAAAGAAAAAGTTTTGTTTTAATTTATCTTCCTTTTCGTTTTTTACCCTCCCCCGTTTTATTTAGCGACTTCGGTCGCAATCCTTTAATTTTTTAAGTTTCAGCTTTTGGTTTTTAATTTATTTCTTTAGCGGCTTCGGCCGCAAACCTTTATTTTTTAGTTTGGTTTGACTAGTGTCAAACCAGACATTTTTATTTCTTTTCTTTTTCTTTCTGTTTGATTGAAGGGAAAAAAAAGTAGGAGTTTATTTATTGTTTTTTCTTTTATTTCGGCTGCCTTCGGGCGCCATTTTTATTTTATTTTTTTAAAGTCTTACGAGACTATTTAGTTTAAAGTTTTTCTTTTTTTTCTAGTTTGTAATTTGGGAGAACTTTTAGTTTTCCAAGTTTATTTATTTTATAGCCTTGATTTAAAGTTTATTGTTAGTGGTACTTCTTTAACTTTAACTACTTTTGTTTTTGCTTTTTATTTTTATTTTTATTTTTCTCTTTCCCTATCTCAACTCCTCACAATTGGGCAAGTGTTTCTGCCTTAACTGTTAAATGGCCGACGAAATGAGTCGGTCAGGGGTCAAGAAAGACCTCTTTGGGGCGGCTGCGAAAGCCGACCCCCCGGATAAAGATAAAACGAAATCCAAAAAACGGGGTAAGGTTTCCCCAAGCAAACCTGACCAGCCAAATGACAAGGAGGAGGCCATGCAGGTCTCCAACTCAAGTGAAAAGACGCCGAAAGTGGCTCAGTCCAAGTCTACAGCCGAGGAATCGCCCTCTTGCTGGAAGTCCCCTCCGAGTTGTATTGTGAACATCGCGGAGTTCCTGGAAAAGGCAAAGGATTTTGCCCATCTTGTAAATAAAGATGGCATCCTAAAAGACGTCCAGGAACTTCAGAAGTTCGAACAAAGAATGGTGACCGTCTTCGCGGTTGACAGGCGTACGCGCAAAATCTGTCGATCCACGAAAGACACTGTGATCAAATCACTTATGTCCCTGGGGATAAAACCCCAAAGAGTAATCAAGGGAGTGAAATTCTTCATGTGGGACGTACTGCTGCCCACGCCAGAGGATTGCCTGGATATGGCGAAAAGAGAATTAATAACAAAGGACCTGATTCTCCGTACCGAATACATGGGTAGGCGAAGGACCAGGGTGGCAGTGTTTGAGGTTCCTCCTCAAATTTCCGGAGAGCTCCTGGCTGCATTCTTTATGCAGTACGGCCAAATTTTAGGGGCTCTCTCGGACAATCTGAACGGGGGGTGGACTTTTGACATCATGATTGATGAGGCGGCCTTCAAGTCCATCCCCAACTGTCTGGATTTTGGCAACCGGAGATTGCCAGTCATTGTGACTGGCAGAAAACCAGTATGCTGGAGGTGTGGAGTGACTGGTCATCTCTCCTCCTCCTGCCCAGGGAAGAAGGCCCCTGGAGCTCCGGTTGCTGGCGACCCAAATCCCCCTTTGGCCGACACTGATAAAACCGCGGCGCCTGTAATGGGCCTACCTACTAAGCGGACCGGTGTGGAAAATCCCTCGGTTGGGTCTTTGCCCCCATTGTCCCTCAAACCAATGCCTTCCACTAGTGTGGATAAGGAGAAGGATGAGGGGGGATGGCGTGTAGTGGGTAGGGCCAAAGGGAAGGTCCAGACAGCGGGACCTCTGTCTCAGCATGACTCCGGGGACAAAACCACCTACAGCCCCATTCCCTCTGCTAGCTCTGAGGGCGACGCCTCGGCCTCGTATGAGGAGACCGCCACTCCATCTCAAAAACTTAACGAGCCAAGCTGGCAAAAGATCTTGGACCTCAAGAAATTGAAACAGAAACTGGAAGACAAAAAGGCAAAGAAACAGAAGCCGCTGGGGGTTCCCTGCCCCTCATCCTCTGCCCCGTCTTCCCCTCCATCATTTGCTAAACCTCCAGCACCTAAATCACTATCAAATTCTCCTGCAAAAATCAAAAAACCTATTTCAAACAAGCCTTCCCCCATCAAGACCCCATCTGGAATGACTCCATCACACACACCAGCCTGCACACCTACCCCAACACCTACCCAGACTCCACATAAAAAACGTAATAGAAGTCCAGACGCTCAGGTCGTGGGGGAAAAGGGGAAGAAAAAGCTGAAGCCTCCATATAACTTAGGGGAAGACGTCTGCCGCGTATCCCGGGTCCATGTGGAGAATGTTTTGGGGATAACAAAGAACCCCAGGCCCTTAAAGGTCCTTTTTAACTTTCAAAAGTTGAGTGGGCTGGACGTAGAGGACCCGAAAAATTTTAAAAAGGCGAAGAGACTCCTAACAGTTGTGCGATCGGGCCCGGGTACGCGGGAGATTTGGGGCATGATTGAGGAGGCAAACTCATCTTTGAAATTAGTGCCCCCAGCGGCGGTATTTGAGCCCAATTTGGATCCTTCTAAAACGTGCAGAGGGAGGGTCCCTGTTTTTGTTCACCCTTCCCTGTATAGGGCGCTTAAATTAACATTTCCAGCGGACATCGGTGGCCTGTCTCATGGTGATACCGTCGAAAATGAGATGGCGTCAGGTTCAATGGGACAGGCTGTCGGTGTCCTCACCCCAGCAATGTTCTACTCGGATGGGCGACCCTAGTCGATTTGATAATGGCACTCTGGTTAGCTAGTGTGAATGTCCGAGGCCTGAGGTCGGAGTCTCGAAGGGTGAGACTCGTTCGCGACCTTCAGAGCCTCGGTGTGAATATATGTTGTGTACAAGAGACCCGTTTTTCTTCTCGCGATCATGAAGACATTCTGTCTAGGGAGTTTACTCTTTATTCAGCATGTTTTGATGGACACTCGAGGGGTGTCTCTTGGCTGGTGAGCAAGACTTTGAAGGCTGCGTGTGCTCTTGTCTTCGCAGATCCGGCGGGCAGGCTTTGCGTGCTGGATGCTACCATAAAGGATAAGGCTTTGCGTCTCATTGGGGTTTATGGGCCCAATACCCAGGCTGAGCGACCTGCTTTGTTTCGGCAGATCGAGCCGTTTATGACGACATCACGTCGGTTAATTTTAGCGGGGGATTGGAATGCCGTCCTTGACCCCGATATAGATCGTATAGGGTCCAAATATAAAGTGGGTACTAAAAACTGGGGAGTGGAACATTTTCGGGGCTTTGTCGATGGGTTTGATCTCATCGACAAGTACCGGAATGAACACCCTCAGCGGGTAGTGTGGACTTGGACAAATAGTGGCAGCTCGGCTGTAGGTGTGCTTGCGAGCTACCTCGACCGAGTTTTAGTTAGGAGAGTCGATGTAGGACTCTTAGGGTGTCCAAGTTTTCATTATATAGTTTATTCGGATCATAGGCTTGTCCGGGTCCGTGTAAACTTAGATAAGCCTAATGTTAGGATGACTGGCTACTGGAAATTCAACTGCTCGTTATTTGGCGAGCAGCATTTCCGGGACCAGTTTTTACTAACCTTACAAAGGGAACTGACGGGGGCTGTGGTGGGAAATGCCTGGTGGGACAAACTTAAATCTAAAATTCGAACGTTTGCTGCCGATTTTAGTCGTCGACTCAATGTAGATAGATTAGCGGCGCAAACGGCTTTAGAACAAAGAGTTGATCGGGCTGTGAAATCCCGTGATAGTGGGGAAGTAGTCCTAGCTAAGGCAGAGTTGTCCTCCTTGCTTAGCAAGAAGGATCAAGCTCTGGTAGTTAGGGCTAGGTTAAAAAGAATGTCCTCTGAGGCGACGAATATGGCCGCGGAACTGCGTGCAGAGGAAAGTAGGAATGCTTCAAGACGGCATATCGCGAGCGTCACATTGCCGGATGGGCGGACGGTGACTACAAACTCGGGCATATGCGAGGCTTTTCGGGATTACTTTCGGGAGCTTTTTACCAGGGAGCCCGGTCTGAGCTCTGCTCGGTTCGACACCTATTTAGCTGACTTTCCCTGCCTTGAGGCAGCTGAAGCGGCTGGGTGCGAGGGTCCCATCACTGAGTCGGAAATCTGGGAAGCGCTGAAACAGGTTGGCCTGGATAAGTCTCCGGGATTAGATGGTCTTCCTTACGAAGTGTACTTGAGGCAGTCGCCCGTTTTTGTTCCTTTGCTGGAGCTGGTCTTTAACAACTGGATGAAGCAGGGGTCTATACCTCAACGCTTCACCAGGGGTGTGATCAAGCTGCTGCGTAAGGACAAAAGCGGTGGGGATGGGATAGGTAACTTTCGCCCTTTAACTATGTTAAATACAGAGTTAAAGATTTTGGCTAAGGTCTTGGCTAACCGTTTGCAGCTTGTCCTGTCTAGTCTGATTGGCTCCGAGCAGACTTGTTCTGTGAAGGGCCGGACTATTCAGGACAACCTTCATATGGTGCGCCTGATCATCGAGAAAGTCGACAGTGAAGCCGCGCTGATCAATTTAGATCAGTCCAAGGCCTTTGATAGGGTTGACCATCGATTCTTGGAGGCTGTTCTTTCGGCTGCCGGTTTCGGGCCGTACTTTCGCTCCTGGATCCGGCTTATGTATGCGACCCCCGGTGCGCTGGTGGAAGTGAACGGGGTAAGATCGGAACCTTTCGTATTGTCTCGATCTATTCGTCAGGGTTGTCCGCTTTCGCCTATGCTTTACGTTCTTGCGTTGGAACCCTTCCTTCGCAAGTTAAAGGCGAATCCGGTCCTACGCGGAATCTCTTTACCTGGTGCTACCACCTCGGCCAGGTATTCTGCCTATGCTGACGACGTTTCGGTTCTTGTGTCGAGCAGAGCCGAGATTAACGAAGTCAGCAGAGAAATCGGTGGGTATGAGATGGTGACAGGGGCCAAGATCAACCGCGATAAGTCGGTTGGCTTGCGGTTGGGTGCGTGGAAGGGGGTTTCTCTTCCCGGACCATTCAGCTGGACGGATGGGCCGATCAAGATACTCGGCGTCTGGTTCGGTCCTGATATCCAGTTGGATATGAATTGGTCGGAGGTACGAGAGAAGGCCGAGAGCGCAATTAATTTGTGGTCTCGGAGGAGGCTTTCCTTGAAGGGGAGGGCGGAGGTATGTGTTTCACATATCTACCCGATTCTCCTTTACCGACTCTCGGTACTTCCACTTCCGTCTGCCACAGTGCTTTCATTAGTACAGCTCTTGTTCTCTTTCTTGTGGAGAGGCAGAGCTCCTAGGGTATGTCGGGAGATCTGTTGCCTTCATCCTACTGAAGGCGGTCTAGGTATGCCTAGCATTGAGATTCGTCTCGATATGCTTCGCATCGGGTTCCTGGATCGTTTGTGTCGCGATTCGGATGACGGGGGCGCCTTCTGGAAGGAAGACGCCCGTAGATCCTTCCCATCCTTGAGAAGTGTGCACTCGGGCGAGGAGGAGGCTGGCCGTTTGCCTCGTGCCGAGTGCTCCTTCTACCGTGAATGTCGTCTGGCTCTGAAACACCTCTTACGGGCGACGGTTGGCCTCCACAACGTCCAGGCGTTGTCTCGTAGGGCATTATATCGGGTGGTAGTCAGGGGGTCCGTTCATGATGATTTGATTGACGAGCTCGGTCTTACGAAGCAGGAGGCTCGCTCAATCTGGCCTTGGGCTTCCGGGTTGAAATGTCTCAACAACGATGAGGCATCCCTCACCTGGCTGGTGATACGTGGGGCCCTCTGGGTCGGCAAAAAACTTTGCGCAGCGGGTTTGGAGAAATATCCAAACTGCCGACGTTGTGAGGGGGAAGTCGAGACCCTTGGTCACGTCTTCTTTCATTGCAAGTCGGTAGCACCATTGTGTAAGTTTGTTGAAGGTCTCATGGTTCGCATGTTGCAGGGAAAGTTTTTCGTCCTTGAGGCCGCTTCTGTTTGTAGCAATGTGGCCCCGCCGCTAACGGAGTCTGAACTCTATGTGTTCCACTGCTTGCTAGGAGTTATGAGAGTCGTGATTTGGGTGACGCGTCAGAAGGGATTCTATGAAGGTGAGAAGTTCACTTCTTCCCTACTAATCTTGTACTTTAAGCATCAGCTTAAAGTCAAGATTAGGACGGAAAGGCGGCGACTCCCTTCATCAGAATTCGCCAAAAGGTGGGTAAATCTTGCGCGAATGTGTAGAGTGAGAGGAGCTGACTTGGAGTGGCACTTGGACCTCGGCTAGGTGCAGGATTTCGTCCCTCTAGGGTTCAACAGACGCAACCCGTCCCGATATTAGACTAGTATAGGTTTATTTTGAATTTTTAGTTTCTCGTTTCTGGTTAACTTAGCTAGAGTATGTATGCTCATTAGCCCCCCTTTTATTTCTGTCCATATTTTTTCTTTAGTTTAATTCCCCATCCCCTCCCGCGTTAGGTGGCCAGTGACGTCAGTTCTCTGGGAGTTGCGAGATGACTTTCGTTTCGTGCGTGTGTTTTTTTTTTCGTATTTGTTATTGTGTTTGAATGAGTGTGTGTCTGTGTGAGTGATTTTGGATGGATGAATGTTACCATACTTTTATAATCTCGCAATTTTTTCGTCCAGTTAACTGATGTTACTGCCACATTTAGGTACTGTGGGGGGTTTTATTACTAATCTTATTTTGTTTAGTTTTCTTGTAAATAGTTCATTTTTTTTTGTAAATATACATTGGGGTTTTTTTAAATTGTTATCCCCCCCCCACTGACTTTGTATTGTACATATGGGGACTAGTTAGAGTTTCATAGAGAATTTGAGGAATTATGGTGGATGTAGTAAGAAAGGTATGGAAGAATGTGTTGTTTTGGTGCTAGGACTATTGTTGATATGTTTGGGTCAGTGGTTGCGACTAGCTAAGTTTTTAGTTTAAGACAGATGATGACCGTCCTTCCCCATCCCCCTTTTTAGGCCTTGTGCCACATTTTGTATGTGTTTTATAATATATGCAAATAAATATCTTCGCGTATTTTTTTTTGATTGTTCGCCTGCCGGGCGGTTGTTATTTTTCAGACCATTTTGGACGAGTGAACGCGTTATTGACTTTTGGTCCTTTAAGTTAAGTTATTGTTTAAGTTTTTATTTTCATTTGTTTCATTTGAATATATTTTTTTTTTCCTTTCTTGGCTTCGGCCAACATTTTTTATTTTTTAGTTCGGTAAGACAAAGTCTTACCGGCTTTTTTATTTTCTGTTGTTGTGACATTTGAAGAAAAGAAAAAAGAAAAAGTTTTGTTTTAATTTATCTTCCTTTTCGTTTTTTACCCTCCCCCGTTTTATTTAGCGACTTCGGTCGCAATCCTTTAATTTTTTAAGTTTCAGCTTTTGGTTTTTAATTTATTTCTTTAGCGGCTTCGGCCGCAAACCTTTATTTTTTAGTTTGGTTTGACTAGTGTCAAACCAGACATTTTTATTTCTTTTCTTTTTCTTTCTGTTTGATTGAAGGGAAAAAAAAGTAGGAGTTTATTTATTGTTTTTTCTTTTATTTCGGCTGCCTTCGGGCGCCATTTTTATTTTATTTTTTTAAAGTCTTACGAGACTATTTAGTTTAAAGTTTTTCTTTTTTTTCTAGTTTGTAATTTGGGAGAACTTTTAGTTTTCCAAGTTTATTTATTTTATAGCCTTGATTTAAAGTTTATTGTTAGTGGTACTTCTTTAACTTTAACTACTTTTGTTTTTGCTTTTTATTTTTATTTTTATTTTTCTCTTTCCCTATCTCAACTCCTCACAATTGGGCAAGTGTTTCTGCCTTAACTGTTAAATGGCCGACGAAATGAGTCGGTCAGGGGTCAAGAAAGACCTCTTTGGGGCGGCTGCGAAAGCCGACCCCCCGGATAAAGATAAAACGAAATCCAAAAAACGGGGTAAGGTTTCCCCAAGCAAACCTGACCAGCCAAATGACAAGGAGGAGGCCATGCAGGTCTCCAACTCAAGTGAAAAGACGCCGAAAGTGGCTCAGTCCAAGTCTACAGCCGAGGAATCGCCCTCTTGCTGGAAGTCCCCTCCGAGTTGTATTGTGAACATCGCGGAGTTCCTGGAAAAGGCAAAGGATTTTGCCCATCTTGTAAATAAAGATGGCATCCTAAAAGACGTCCAGGAACTTCAGAAGTTCGAACAAAGAATGGTGACCGTCTTCGCGGTTGACAGGCGTACGCGCAAAATCTGTCGATCCACGAAAGACACTGTGATCAAATCACTTATGTCCCTGGGGATAAAACCCCAAAGAGTAATCAAGGGAGTGAAATTCTTCATGTGGGACGTACTGCTGCCCACGCCAGAGGATTGCCTGGATATGGCGAAAAGAGAATTAATAACAAAGGACCTGATTCTCCGTACCGAATACATGGGTAGGCGAAGGACCAGGGTGGCAGTGTTTGAGGTTCCTCCTCAAATTTCCGGAGAGCTCCTGGCTGCATTCTTTATGCAGTACGGCCAAATTTTAGGGGCTCTCTCGGACAATCTGAACGGGGGGTGGACTTTTGACATCATGATTGATGAGGCGGCCTTCAAGTCCATCCCCAACTGTCTGGATTTTGGCAACCGGAGATTGCCAGTCATTGTGACTGGCAGAAAACCAGTATGCTGGAGGTGTGGAGTGACTGGTCATCTCTCCTCCTCCTGCCCAGGGAAGAAGGCCCCTGGAGCTCCGGTTGCTGGCGACCCAAATCCCCCTTTGGCCGACACTGATAAAACCGCGGCGCCTGTAATGGGCCTACCTACTAAGCGGACCGGTGTGGAAAATCCCTCGGTTGGGTCTTTGCCCCCATTGTCCCTCAAACCAATGCCTTCCACAAGTGTGGATAAGGAGAAGGATGAGGGGGGATGGCGTGTAGTGGGTAGGGCCAAAGGGAAGGTCCAGACAGCGGGACCTCTGTCTCAGCATGACTCCGGGGACAAAACCACCTACAGCCCCATTCCCTCTGCTAGCTCTGAGGGCGACGCCTCGGCCTCGTATGAGGAGACCGCCACTCCATCTCAAAAACTTAACGAGCCAAGCTGGCAAAAGATCTTGGACCTCAAGAAATTGAAACAGAAACTGGAAGACAAAAAGGCAAAGAAACAGAAGCCGCTGGGGGTTCCCTGCCCCTCATCCTCTGCCCCGTCTTCCCCTCCATCATTTGCTAAACCTCCAGCACCTAAATCACTATCAAATTCTCCTGCAAAAATCAAAAAACCTATTTCAAACAAGCCTTCCCCCATCAAGACCCCATCTGGAATGACTCCATCACACACACCAGCCTGCACACCTACCCCAACACCTACCCAGACTCCACATAAAAAACGTAATAGAAGTCCAGACGCTCAGGTCGTGGGGGAAAAGGGGAAGAAAAAGCTGAAGCCTCCATATAACTTAGGGGAAGACGTCTGCCGCGTATCCCGGGTCCATGTGGAGAATGTTTTGGGGATAACAAAGAACCCCAGGCCCTTAAAGGTCCTTTTTAACTTTCAAAAGTTGAGTGGGCTGGACGTAGAGGACCCGAAAAATTTTAAAAAGGCGAAGAGACTCCTAACAGTTGTGCGATCGGGCCCGGGTACGCGGGAGATTTGGGGCATGATTGAGGAGGCAAACTCATCTTTGAAATTAGTGCCCCCAGCGGCGGTATTTGAGCCCAATTTGGATCCTTCTAAAACGTGCAGAGGGAGGGTCCCTGTTTTTGTTCACCCTTCCCTGTATAGGGCGCTTAAATTAACATTTCCAGCGGACATCGGTGGCCTGTCTCATGGTGATACCGTCGAAAATGAGATGGCGTCAGGTTCAATGGGACAGGCTGTCGGTGTCCTCACCCCAGCAATGTTCTACTCGGATGGGCGACCCTAGTCGATTTGATAATGGCACTCTGGTTAGCTAGTGTGAATGTCCGAGGCCTGAGGTCGGAGTCTCGAAGGGTGAGACTCGTTCGCGACCTTCAGAGCCTCGGTGTGAATATATGTTGTGTACAAGAGACCCGTTTTTCTTCTCGCGATCATGAAGACATTCTGTCTAGGGAGTTTACTCTTTATTCAGCATGTTTTGATGGACACTCGAGGGGTGTCTCTTGGCTGGTGAGCAAGACTTTGAAGGCTGCGTGTGCTCTTGTCTTCGCAGATCCGGCGGGCAGGCTTTGCGTGCTGGATGCTACCATAAAGGATAAGGCTTTGCGTCTCATTGGGGTTTATGGGCCCAATACCCAGGCTGAGCGACCTGCTTTGTTTCGGCAGATCGAGCCGTTTATGACGACATCACGTCGGTTAATTTTAGCGGGGGATTGGAATGCCGTCCTTGACCCCGATATAGATCGTATAGGGTCCAAATATAAAGTGGGTACTAAAAACTGGGGAGTGGAACATTTTCGGGGCTTTGTCGATCGGTTTGATCTCATCGACAAGTACCGGAATGAACACCCTCAGCGGGTAGTGTGGACTTGGACAAATAGTGGCAGCTCGGCTGTAGGTGTGCTTGCGAGCTACCTCGACCGAGTTTTAGTTAGGAGAGTCGATGTAGGACTCTTAGGGTGTCCAAGTTTTCATTATATAGTTTATTCGGATCATAGGCTTGTCCGGGTCCGTGTAAACTTAGATAAGCCTAATGTTAGGATGACTGGCTACTGGAAATTCAACTGCTCGTTATTTGGCGAGCAGCATTTCCGGGACCAGTTTTTACTAACCTTACAAAGGGAACTGACGGGGGCTGTGGTGGGAAATGCCTGGTGGGACAAACTTAAATCTAAAATTCGAACGTTTGCTGCCGATTTTAGTCGTCGACTCAATGTAGATAGATTAGCGGCGCAAACGGCTTTAGAACAAAGAGTTGATCGGGCTGTGAAATCCCGTGATAGTGGGGAAGTAGTCCTAGCTAAGGCAGAGTTGTCCTCCTTGCTTAGCAAGAAGGATCAAGCTCTGGTAGTTAGGGCTAGGTTAAAAAGAATGTCCTCTGAGGCGACGAATATGGCCGCGGAACTGCGTGCAGAGGAAAGTAGGAATGCTTCAAGACGGCATATCGCGAGCGTCACATTGCCGGATGGGCGGACGGTGACTACAAACTCGGGCATATGCGAGGCTTTTCGGGATTACTTTCGGGAGCTTTTTACCAGGGAGCCCGGTCTGAGCTCTGCTCGGTTCGACACCTATTTAGCTGACTTTCCCTGCCTTGAGGCAGCTGAAGCGGCTGGGTGCGAGGGTCCCATCACTGAGTCGGAAATCTGGGAAGCGCTGAAACAGGTTGGCCTGGATAAGTCTCCGGGATTAGATGGTCTTCCTTACGAAGTGTACTTGAGGCAGTCGCCCGTTTTTGTTCCTTTGCTGGAGCTGGTCTTTAACAACTGGATGAAGCAGGGGTCTATACCTCAACGCTTCACCAGGGGTGTGATCAAGCTGCTGCGTAAGGACAAAAGCGGTGGGGATGGGATAGGTAACTTTCGCCCTTTAACTATGTTAAATACAGAGTTAAAGATTTTGGCTAAGGTCTTGGCTAACCGTTTGCAGCTTGTCCTGTCTAGTCTGATTGGCTCCGAGCAGACTTGTTCTGTGAAGGGCCGGACTATTCAGGACAACCTTCATATGGTGCGCCTGATCATCGAGAAAGTCGACAGTGAAGCCGCGCTGATCAATTTAGATCAGTCCAAGGCCTTTGATAGGGTTGACCATCGATTCTTGGAGGCTGTTCTTTCGGCTGCCGGTTTCGGGCCGTACTTTCGCTCCTGGATCCGGCTTATGTATGCGACCCCCGGTGCGCTGGTGGAAGTGAACGGGGTAAGATCGGAACCTTTCGTATTGTCTCGATCTATTCGTCAGGGTTGTCCGCTTTCGCCTATGCTTTACGTTCTTGCGTTGGAACCCTTCCTTCGCAAGTTAAAGGCGAATCCGGTCCTACGCGGAATCTCTTTACCTGGTGCTACCACCTCGGCCAGGTATTCTGCCTATGCTGACGACGTTTCGGTTCTTGTGTCGAGCAGAGCCGAGATTAACGAAGTCAGCAGAGAAATCGGTGGGTATGAGATGGTGACAGGGGCCAAGATCAACCGCGATAAGTCGGTTGGCTTGCGGTTGGGTGCGTGGAAGGGGGTTTCTCTTCCCGGACCATTCAGCTGGACGGATGGGCCGATCAAGATACTCGGCGTCTGGTTCGGTCCTGATATCCAGTTGGATATGAATTGGTCGGAGGTACGAGAGAAGGCCGAGAGCGCAATTAATTTGTGGTCTCGGAGGAGGCTTTCCTTGAAGGGGAGGGCGGAGGTATGTGTTTCACATATCTACCCGATTCTCCTTTACCGACTCTCGGTACTTCCACTTCCGTCTGCCACAGTGCTTTCATTAGTACAGCTCTTGTTCTCTTTCTTGTGGAGAGGCAGAGCTCCTAGGGTATGTCGGGAGATCTGTTGCCTTCATCCTACTGAAGGCGGTCTAGGTATGCCTAGCATTGAGATTCGTCTCGATATGCTTCGCATCGGGTTCCTGGATCGTTTGTGTCGCGATTCGGATGACGGGGGCGCCTTCTGGAAGGAAGACGCCCGTAGATCCTTCCCATCCTTGAGAAGTGTGCACTCGGGCGAGGAGGAGGCTGGCCGTTTGCCTCGTGCCGAGTGCTCCTTCTACCGTGAATGTCGTCTGGCTCTGAAACACCTCTTACGGGCGACGGTTGGCCTCCACAACGTCCAGGCGTTGTCTCGTAGGGCATTATATCGGGTGGTAGTCAGGGGGTCCGTTCATGATGATTTGATTGACGAGCTCGGTCTTACGAAGCAGGAGGCTCGCTCAATCTGGCCTTGGGCTTCCGGGTTGAAATGTCTCAACAACGATGAGGCATCCCTCACCTGGCTGGTGATACGTGGGGCCCTCTGGGTCGGCAAAAAACTTTGCGCAGCGGGTTTGGAGAAATATCCAAACTGCCGACGTTGTGAGGGGGAAGTCGAGACCCTTGGTCACGTCTTCTTTCATTGCAAGTCGGTAGCACCATTGTGTAAGTTTGTTGAAGGTCTCATGGTTCGCATGTTGCAGGGAAAGTTTTTCGTCCTTGAGGCCGCTTCTGTTTGTAGCAATGTGGCCCCGCCGCTAACGGAGTCTGAACTCTATGTGTTCCACTGCTTGCTAGGAGTTATGAGAGTCGTGATTTGGGTGACGCGTCAGAAGGGATTCTATGAAGGTGAGAAGTTCACTTCTTCCCTACTAATCTTGTACTTTAAGCATCAGCTTAAAGTCAAGATTAGGACGGAAAGGCGGCGACTCCCTTCATCAGAATTCGCCAAAAGGTGGGTAAATCTTGCGCGAATGTGTAGAGTGAGAGGAGCTGACTTGGAGTGGCACTTGGACCTCGGCTAGGTGCAGGATTTCGTCCCTCTAGGGTTCAACAGACGCAACCCGTCCCGATATTAGACTAGTATAGGTTTATTTTGAATTTTTAGTTTCTCGTTTCTGGTTAACTTAGCTAGAGTATGTATGCTCATTAGCCCCCCTTTTATTTCTGTCCATATTTTTTCTTTAGTTTAATTCCCCATCCCCTCCCGCGTTAGGTGGCCAGTGACGTCAGTTCTCTGGGAGTTGCGAGATGACTTTCGTTTCGTGCGTGTGTTTTTTTTTTTCGTATTTGTTATTGTGTTTGAATGAGTGTGTGTCTGTGTGAGTGATTTTGGATGGATGAATGTTACCATACTTTTATAATCTCGCAATTTTTTCGTCCAGTTAACTGATGTTACTGCCACATTTAGGTACTGTGGGGGGTTTTATTACTAATCTTATTTTGTTTAGTTTTCTTGTAAATAGTTCATTTTTTTTTGTAAATATACATTGGGGTTTTTTTAAATTGTTATCCCCCCCCCACTGACTTTGTATTGTACATATGGGGACTAGTTAGAGTTTCATAGAGAATTTGAGGAATTATGGTGGATGTAGTAAGAAAGGTATGGAAGAATGTGTTGTTTTGGTGCTAGGACTATTGTTGATATGTTTGGGTCAGTGGTTGCGACTAGCTAAGTTTTTAGTTTAAGACAGATGATGACCGTCCTTCCCCATCCCCCTTTTTAGGCCTTGTGCCACATTTTGTATGTGTTTTATAATATATGCAAATAAATATCTTCGCGTATTTTTTTTTGATTGTTCGCCTGCCGGGCGGTTGTTATTTTTCAGACCATTTTGGACGAGTGAACGCGTTATTGACTTTTGGTCCTTTAAGTTAAGTTATTGTTTAAGTTTTTATTTTCATTTGTTTCATTTGAATATATTTTTTTTTTCCTTTCTTGGCTTCGGCCAACATTTTTTATTTTTTAGTTCGGTAAGACAAAGTCTTACCGGCTTTTTTATTTTCTGTTGTTGTGACATTTGAAGAAAAGAAAAAAGAAAAAGTTTTGTTTTAATTTATCTTCCTTTTCGTTTTTTACCCTCCCCCGTTTTATTTAGCGACTTCGGTCGCAATCCTTTAATTTTTTAAGTTTCAGCTTTTGGTTTTTAATTTATTTCTTTAGCGGCTTCGGCCGCAAACCTTTATTTTTTAGTTTGGTTTGACTAGTGTCAAACCAGACATTTTTATTTCTTTTCTTTTTCTTTCTGTTTGATTGAAGGGAAAAAAAAGTAGGAGTTTATTTATTGTTTTTTCTTTTATTTCGGCTGCCTTCGGGCGCCATTTTTATTTTATTTTTTTAAAGTCTTACGAGACTATTTAGTTTAAAGTTTTTCTTTTTTTTCTAGTTTGTAATTTGGGAGAACTTTTAGTTTTCCAAGTTTATTTATTTTATAGCCTTGATTTAAAGTTTATTGTTAGTGGTACTTCTTTAACTTTAACTACTTTTGTTTTTGCTTTTTATTTTTATTTTTATTTTTCTCTTTCCCTATCTCAACTCCTCACAATTGGGCAAGTGTTTCTGCCTTAACTGTTAAATGGCCGACGAAATGAGTCGGTCAGGGGT
>CAXIWW010000208.1:5000-22951 GCA_964036315.1 Acanthosepion esculentum
GTATTTAGGCAGCAATCCTTCTTTCATGCACATTTAATTAAAAACGACTGTCAAAGTGCTTTTATTTAGCATCATCCACATGCAAAAAAAAGGCTAAAAATGATGGAAGCCTTATTAATAAAAACAAACAAACCAACACTTAATAATATTAACTTTGAACATGGACATAATATCTTGACCGTGTTTTGAAACAAAAAAAATGAAACATTTTATAAAACATACATATAACAAACGATTTCTAATTCTAACAATTAAAATATAATCAGTGAAAATGGCTAAATGTATAGCCGAAATCGCTCGGATAAAAAGAACATTCGGACAGTTTTTATATAATTTATTACCCGAAAAGAAAAAATATTATTAGATCTCATGAGAAATTGTATCAAATCTAAATAAAAGCACCTTGTCAGTCGTTTTTAATGAAATGTCCACATATATATATATATATATATATATATATATATATATATATATATATATTTGTGTGTGTGTGTGTGTGTGTGTGTGTGTGTGTATGTGTGTGTGTTATGTTCATTTATTTTATAATAACCCTTTCTAGTTCTCCTTTAATCAATTTATTGATGTTTAGATGAAATGCACTAAGAAAAGCGCCGTAGTTTTTCCTACCCAAGCACTTTCGATCTCTTCCAACATCATCCTCGGAGTGGAGAATTGCAAAGAAAAACTTATTGCAACTGTGATGGTGATTTTTAAAAACATGCGTGACGCGCTCTGTTATAATTATTAAAAAAAATAAAATAAATTTATCCGTTGCAGCCATGGAATTTTTTGCAAAACAAGTGTTCCAATATAATGCAGCTAACCAGAAGTTGGCAGAAATGCAAAAATGGGTTTGTTTATTAAATGCACTTCAACAGGTTGTTGCTACGCCCGATATAAATTTTTTTCAGTGTATATGGTTGTTTTTGATAGAGAGGGCCTCGAGAATTTGAAGTTTTTGTTTATTATTTTCATGGTGGAGTATACTGGTGTTGTCAACAAGTATTTTTTCTGTATTTGAAGTTGGACAGAAATGCTTTTTAGATGTTCTGCAATAGAACTTGTACTCAACAAATTATGTGTAAGATGTCTTCATAATGTTGTGGTTGTCAGACCAACATATATACTTACTTTTTTGTCAGATACATAATATGTCTACTATATATTATTCAAAATCTCTCTTATATCCGGGTTTCTCTTATATCATGGTCTCTTATATCCGGGTTACACTGTATATATATATATATATATATATATATGTATAACAAACCTCTCATTAACGGACTAATAGGAGAGTCCGTTAAAACCGATTGTCGGTAGATGGGAAGGGAATATTTTTGAGTTATAAAACCAATATAGTAATTACCAGTAGTTTTGACTATAATGTTAATACTATAAACATGTATATACGGCATAAATAAACATATACTTAATATAGATATATTAATCAAAATAAAAATAATAGATTTCTCACAGCTACTTTCTCACGTACATGCTAATGTTTCGTACTTTATATACTGTACATTCGCCTTTGTTTACAATTGAAAGGCCCGCCACCGCCGCCAAGCGGTTACTTTGAGAACTAATGCGATTCGTTTTGCTAAGCCTGCAAATTTTTAAATACATCGCTGACGATTTTGAAGTTTTTTTCCTTCATAACTTTTTTTATTTTTGTCCGTTTCATCCAAAGTCCGTTGATAGGGATCCATAGAAGATGAGAGGTTTATATATATATATATATATATATATATATATATATATATATATATATATATATATGTGCGTGTGTGTGCGTGTATACTTGTTGACTTAAAAGACAAATACTAGATTATTTCATCACGCAAAACATAATTCACTGCTGATCTGTCATTTTGTATTGCTTAGCAAGTTTTTAATCAAAAGTTAGTTTTCGTTGATATGTATACCTAAGTTAATTAGTTTATAAAATATTTATTTTCAACCAATAAATATTGCATCACACGCCTGAATAAACCAAGCGTATATCGCCTGCCTGTCGTCTGCGATATGATAAGCCGAACATCAAGAGACGCGCCATGTTATTTTCGTACACACGAAAAGGTTTCGTCGAAGCAAAGAAACAAAGAAATTTATCATGAAGCCCGCAATTGTATTTCTAGAACAGATGAAATACAAAGACGACTGTTTATATGCAACAAAATATTTAGAAAACCAACCTTCCGGCTACCGTGATTTCTAACAATTAAGTATCAACAGAGAGTAAAATAATTTCACTGTGTGACGATAACTGATCACTAGAAACCACAGTATCAGGAAGGTTGTTTTTCCAAATATTTTATGTCTTAAATTGGTCCACATTTTCTTTTTTCAAAAAATTGTATCGAGACCATTTTCATTTATTTAACCATTTTTAAAAAAACTAAAATGGTCTTTTTTTTGGCCCAAAATCTTTTTAATATACGTATATATATATATATATATATATATATATATATATATATATAAACGATTAATGACTGAATTGAAACGGAATTCTTATTAAATGCAAATTATCGTTAATTTTAAACTATAGTACTCAGTATCTTAAGGAGAGAGCCACAGTCTAAATGATACATTTATCGGATCTTACTAAAACATGACATGCATACATGTACCTAATAGTTTCACATATACGTATATATATATATATATATATATATATATATACGTATGTAAAATTTTGTATAAATGTATATCTCAATATATATTTAGAAAAATATGATAAACTGGAAATTTCGCTGAAACGTGTCACAAGAAAAATTCCAGTTTCTCTTATATATATATATATATATATATATATATATATATATACCTGTGTGTGGATGTCTCTCCATTAGGAAGAATAGCAAGACAGAAACTTGCTCAGGACGGGTCCAGTTTCTTTATAAGCTGAGCTTAGCATATATATTATATATATATATATATATATATATATATATAGGGAGGTATGATATACAATTCTATATATCAGATTAATAGTGGGCAACTCAATAAAAAAAAAACGGAAAAATCTTCTGCTAAGCGTTTTGTCCTTCGAAGGGCTTTACCTAAACCAACAATGTTTTTTTTGGGGGATGGAATCATATATATATATATATATATTGGAATCAAATATAAATCAACCGTGTACTCCGACAGGATGATAGGATAGGGAAGAAATAAAAAAAACGTTTACGTAGCCAACATGTTTTATTAAAGCTTAATCGGAGAATGAAATATGGGTGAGAAAAAGGAAATTCTGAAAAAAAAAATTCTAAACATTATAAACTTAACGTAGAACTTAAACATGCACATGAAATCGAGAGATCTCTACCTTTCTTCGACACCTTATTAATACGTAACAACAACAATTAGATTTTAAATCTTACCGCAAACCAACAAGCAAAAAGGATTTAATCAACTATTTCCACCACACCCACCAAATTAAATCAGGACTAATCATAGGATTGTACCCCAGAGCCCTTAGTATATGTAGCCCTGTATATTTTGATGAAGAGAAATACTTTGAAAAAAACAAAACGTTTATACTTCTTCTACACACCAAGTATTTCCTCCTGAAGGATACAAGTATACAAAGTTCACAAGTCAAAAAAGTAGGCACCATTACTTAGGACATAGGAACTTCCGCAAACAAAAACACAATATTCATAACCCTACCCTCCAACACTATCAAGAAAATGTGAAAATATATTTGTTATCTCCAATACTAAATTCTTTACCAACCCCAAGACAATCGGATATATAGTTAGGAAAATATATAGATTCAACACTACATCAAATACCTGGATTTCAGACATAAATCACTTACAATACAGGAAAAGTTACATTCCGGCGCGGAAACTGGATTCTTGACTCGTCTGTGGTGTTCACTTTTGTTAAATGGCTGAGAAGACCACCACTCACTGCTATACAGTATAGCTACATGATCGAAATGCGACAGAAGACCGAGTCTTACGCGAACACAGGACTAGCGTAAAGATTACTTAAGCCCTGTCGGTATTCCTCTTTAGGGTACGACTAAGGAGCCAAGGATTGGTCCGCGTCCATTCCGAATGAGGAGAGACGTCCTCCTGGAAGTCTGACACAAGAATTCTCTGCAAATATACACAGATAATCTATGGATCATCTAAACACAAGACATAGAAGAATATATTCGACGAGAGACTGATAATAAACAGAAATATAGCAAACAGGCGTCAACTTAGCTATATATTCGTTCGAATGCTATATCACATAGTTAAGCGGCATGCGTGATAAACGCTTAGGCAAACATGTATCGAAAGATACATGACTGACGAGGCAGATTTTTTCCCCGCAGTAGACTGCCATTTCTTTCTGTGATAAACCATTTGTCATCCAAGGCTATAGAACCCGGTCTGTCCTGCTATTTACCCATAGCTGGGGAGGAGAAGAAGATGATTCATACCTTTTCCAAGGGTATTAGGACGTAAGTGAATTTCATTCAGTTATGTGCCATGCGTGATACACGTTTAGACGATCATGTATCTTTCGATACATAACTGACGAGGCAGATTTTTTTTGTGCAAGGAGGGAATAACCTAAATAAATAAACAGAAAATTCTGTCTGTCTGTGCGTCCACTGTGTCTGAACGCCCCCCACCATTTAACTCGAGCTACACTGTCTCTACATAGACATATTATACCTTTTGGGAATTAGGATGATACCAGGACTGAAAATCTGTCCTTCATTTGGTGCTTGATTATCCAGCACTGGGATTTGTGTCCGGATGAGGAGGGAACAGTTAAAAATTCAAATTTTGCAATTAAAAAAATAATAGTTAATTTAAATTTTTTTTTAATTCATATTGACTTTAAAGTAACAAAAGCTTTGTGAATTCGAAATTTTCTGCTGGAAATTCAGTTTAAAATATCTCCAAAACTTTGTGAATTGAGGAAATCAAATTTATTTCTTCAAAATGCCAAGTAATCTGAGTCAAAGTGAAAGGTTTCGTAACGTGAGGTTTTTAAGTTCCGCAAAGTTCGTGATTTGAAGAACTCAATTCAATTGATGTTCCACGGAGTTTGTCACTTGTAGAACTCAATTTCCGGAATGAATTGGAATTTCGGCTCAAATCGGACTTTCAGTCCAAACGGGACTTTCGACCGGAACTGGACTGGAACCGGAGGCCAAATTAGCTCTCCGCGGGAGCTGGCTTAAAATTCCACACTTGAACATCCGGCATTGAGATATGTGTGCGGATATGGAGGGATCAGTTAAAAATTCAAATGTCAAAATAACTGAAAAAATAATTGATTTTAAGAGTTTTTATTTATATTGAGTTTAAAATAACACCAAACCTTGTGAATTTAAGAGTTTTTTTCTGATTTAAGTTCAGTTTAAAATATCTCCAACACTTTGTGAATTGAGGAAATCAATTTTATTTCTTCAAATGCTAAGGAATCAGAGTTGAAGTGAAAAGGTTCTGTGACGTGAGGTTTTGAAGTTCCGCGGAGAATGTGATTTGATGAACTCAACTGAATTGAAGTTAAACGGACTTTGTGGTGTGAAGAACTCAGTTTTCAGAATTTGAATGTCGGCTGAAATCAGTTTCAGCCCAAATCAATCTCTTGGACAGAATTGGATTCATAGCCCGAATCAGTGTTAAAGTCAGCGTTTGGAGTTCCATTCAGTGAATTGAGGAATTCAGTTATTTCTTCAAAATTATCTTTGCTGTTTTCTAAGCCGGACAAGAAGTCCCTTTAGTTTGGGACCAGAGGAGATAGCTTAAATGTCAACACCGAGAGCGGATTTTAAGCTAGTTAATAATCATTTGGACTAAAATACATGGTTTAGTTTGGTTTGTTTTGTTTTACGGTATATCAACCTTAATGGTTATTTAATGCCGACAACTTTTTTTTTCCTGGTAATATTTTTGCTTTGTCAGAAATCCATTTCTGTTAATATTTTCTCCTCAAAAAATGTATAGCTGGAATATTATTTTTTTCAAAAACGTATAGGTGGTAATATTATTTTTCCAAAAACGTATAGCTGGTAATATTATTTTTTCAAAAACGTATAGCTGGCAATATTATTTTTTTCAAAAACGTATAGCTGGCAATATTATTTTTTTCAAAAACGTATAGCTGGCAATATTATTTTTTCAAAAACGTATAGCTGGCAATATTATTTTTTCAAAGTCATATTATCAGAAGCCTTGCTTGTTGGACGTAGTTTATCTTCATACCCAGGACGCTAAAATATATTGGATTTAAAAAATAATAACAGACACACATACATACACTCGAGTACCAATGATATAGTTCTTTCTTTTTTAATCCGTTGACTTAGTAGATTCCTTAATGGGACCAAACACGTGCACCCAAAATAGTTTAGTAACTGGCAAATTAGTTGATAAAATACTCCATCTTTACAAGAGACAGATCAGATCATAGAGTAAGAATGTTATATCTGAACAGGAAGTGTCCAGTCCTGACTGCCCAGCCTTGACAGAAGTGAAAAGCGTTTACGCAGACATGTAGGAGATGAATTATTTCCCAACCTACAATTGCTTCCCTTCAAACGAAACGTTGCTAGACTCTTGCTACTATATCGCTATTTCCATGGCAAATGTTCCTTAGCACATAGTTTACGGCCATATCATATTGAAATATTGGTTCACGTACGATCACCGAAGTTAAGCAACGTTGAACCTGGTCAGTACCTAGATGAGTGACCGCTTGGGAATATCAGATGCTGTAAGCTAGTGTGTGCGGGTGGTATAAAGGAGAATGGCTAGGAATTGAAAATCGGAGTGCCGAGTTCCAATTTCAGTCAGGTTCGTTATATTACTTCACTTACTCATGGACAAAGTATAAATCCACCTCTTCTCTCCCCAGTTACGGGTACGTATCTAACTATCTATCTATCTATCCAATCCTGTTCATATCTATCTATCTATCTATCTCTGTTCATATCTATCTATCTATCTATCTATCTCTGTTCATATCTATCTATCTATCTATCTATCTCTGTTCATATCTATCTATCTATCTATCTATCTCTGTTCATATCTATCTATCTATCTATCTATCTCTGTTCATATCTATCTATCTATCTATCTATCTCTGTTCATATCTATCTATCTATCTATCTATCTATCTCTGTTCATATCTATCTATCTATCTATCTCTGTTCATATCTATCTATCTATCTATCTCTGTTCATATCTATCTATCTATCTATCTATCTCTGTTCATATCTATCTATCTATCTATCTATCTCTGTTCATATCTATCTATCTATCTATCTATCTCTGTTCATATCTATCTATCTATCTATCTATCTCTGTTCATATCTATCTATCTATCTATCTATCTCTGTTCATATCTATCTATCTATCTATCTATCTCTGTTCATATCTATCTATCTATCTATCTATCTCTGTTCATATCTATCTATCTATCTATCTCTGTTCATATCTATCTATCTATCTATCTCTGTTCATATCTATCTATCTATCTATCTATCTATCTCTGTTCATATCTATCTATCTATCTATCTATCTATCTCTGTTCATATCTATCTATCTATCTATCTATCTCTGTTCATATCTATCTATCTATCTCTGTTCATATCTATCTATCTATCTCTGTTCATATCTATCTATCTATCTCTGTTCATATCTATCTATCTATCTCTGTTCATATCTATCTATCTATCTATCTATCTATCTCTGTTCATATCTATCTATCTATCTATCTATCTAGCGTGTGCATTTAGGTCTATTATGTGAGAATTAGTAGGGATTTTATCAGTACAATCATTACTATTTCCCAAAACATTCTATCAGTCTGAGATTATTTTCTGGTTTTAATCAACCTACAAAAAGTTGATAAATCGTAAAAACCACAAATCAATCAAAATCCTTATTATATTCCTTACTTCCACCTGTTCCGACCTCCACCGCTAGGACTCACCATGCTACGTATACAGGATCGATTTACACGCATTTCGTTCGTTTCCATTGGTAAGGACGAACAACTTCTTCCTCGAAACTGTTAATCTGTAGAACAGACTCCCGTAAAAATGCTTTCCACAGATCAGTACAATTTTAACCTGTTCAAGTCTAGAGTCAACCGTTATCTATTCTACATATCCTAATAATATTAACTTCTTACTTTCTCCCTTTGCGCATTTACTAGGATGTCGTTTAGTAACCTTCTACGACGAGTGGTTCTTGGGCCATATACTGGGTGAACAACAATATTAAGAAAAGATGAGTACTGTACAGACACCGTAGAATTGTAACACAAAATGCAAAGGGTGCGTGTCTAGCATTTTAAGCCGACCTAAACCAAAGTTATCTCAGCCATGACCTACTTGATTGATAAACCTGGCTGGATTCCCGTTCCATACTTACCGTAGGCGTCTTATGATGAAGATGTTTCCCTACCGGAAATTGGATATTGCTAATGCCGGCGTCGTACGCGAAGGTCTTCATATATTCCCGCTCTTATTTCTAAACATTATCAGAATTCGACTAAGGCTTCTCCCGCCCCTCTCTCTCTCTCTCACACATATATATATATATATATATATATATATATATATATATATGTATGTATGTGTGTGTGTATGTATGTATGTATGTGTCTTACATTATATAAACTACACATATATACATGTATTTACGCACATACAGACTTACTGATATACTAAAACACACATACACACACACACACACATATATATATATATATATATATATATTATTATATTCGAAATGGAAGTTTCACGCCATAAGACATGGTCTGAAGATCTCTCAAGGCGTGAAGCCTTATATATAGTTTGGTACGACCCACAGTTTCAACTGCCTCTCTCAGTATATTTATCTGTGTATATATATATATATTATAAAATCCATCTTTTGACAAAAAGTAATATTTGCCCCCCCCCCAAAAAAAACACCCCCCGGCTAAATTAAAAGATTTCAAACAATGAAAATGTAGGGTAATTTAACACATAAAATATTTAAAAAATATAATGTAAAAATATCTATCTAAATCTATCCATATCTATCTATATCCATGTATATATCCATATATCTAAGTCCATTCATATATATATATATATATATATATATATATATATATATATATATATATATATATATATAAATATAAATTTATTCATATCTACTTATATATCTAAGTCTATATCTATCTATATATATCTATCTAAATCTATTCATATCTATCTATACATCTAAATCTATTCATATCTATCTATACATCTAAATCTATTCATATCTATCTATACATCTAAATCTATTCATATCTATCTATACATCTAAATCTATTCATATCTATCTATACATCTAAATCTATTCATATCTATCTATACATCTAAATCTATTCATATCTATATCTATATATCTAAATCTATTCATATCTATATCTATCTATATATCTAAATCTATTCATATCTATCTATACATCTAAATCTATTCATATCTATATCTATCTATATATCTAAATCTAATCATATTTATCTCTGACTATACATATCTATTATGTGCGAGTGAGTCTGTTGTGTGAGGATGTGTCTTTTCGAGCCTGTGTCTATCTGTGTGCGTGCTTTTGTCTGTATTTTGTCTGTAATCTTTGGCTAATTATCAAATCAATCATAGACCTCACTTCATCCATAAAATTCACACACACACACACACACACATATGTAGATATACATATATATTAGTTGTGTGTGTTTATTTGCGTGCGAAAACATTTAGTCTTTTGTGTAGTGGTGAAATGGTCCGTGCCTAGCTTTTCAAGCCGATCTATTATTAGCAGAGTAAACAAAGATGGTTGAAGAAGGGTGGTGCCTAATAAAATGAAATGGGGAGGTGTGTTGTATAATAGAGAAATTAGAGATGACGAGGTGAACTGCTTAGTAATCGCCATTGGTTCCGTTTACAAGCCAATAACTCTTTTTGATCCAGCGATAAAATTAATGTTAATAATAGCCATTGTAATGCTCTTTAGGCGCACAACGTCTGTCCGTCGTCCCGCGCTTTCTGTTTGTTTTTATATATAGGAATATTGTTAGATATGTATGCATGTTTACCTTCTTGACTATTTGATTGTTAGGCATATTGATTGATCAGTGAATGCCGGACAATCTCACCCCAGATGAAGAGGAAACTGGAGACAGCAGAAATGTGTTTCTCCATATGAACAGGAGCGAGTAACCATCGAGAAAGTCTTAAAGAAAAGAACCAGAAAGAGGCAACTGAAATTTCTTGGACATATAATGAGGAAGGAGGGCTTGGAAAACTTAACACTCACAGGGTATATCAAAGACATTAGAAAAATAGGAGAAGGTTTCCAGTTTGTAAGATTCAATGACGGAACGGGGGACGGAAGGCTTGGCAACAAGCTGTTTATTTTTGCTCATATCCGTCTGAAGTAGTTATATCTGTTAAATCTATATCTATGTCAAATATAGCTATATATATATATATGTCTATTACTGATCCAAACGTCTTTCTTGAACTGCTCAAGAAAGACGTTTGGATCACTAACACAAAAAAGAAAATGTCTCATATATCAGAATATTTAACATCGAAAAACAAAGAAAAAAATTAATTATTTTTAATAATATGTGGAAATCTCCACCCTTTGCCTGATGACGGTCGCGAGACCGGAAACACGTGTAGCAAGATTATGGAAAATAAAGCATAATATTTTTTTACAATTCCACATTACAACCAAAAACGTTTGCGCTTTCTCTCTTCATTTTAATATACACACTTTTCTCTCGTTGGAACTACTATAACCTCTTCCTTATATATATATATATATATATATATATATGTATATATATAAAATATGTCTATCTTTGTATACATGTTAAATATGTCTCTCTCTCTCTCTATATATATATATAATATATATATGTTAAATATATATGTGTGTATATACATATATATGTTAAATATATATATATATATGTGTGTGTGTTAAATATATATATTTTAAGTATATACATATATATATATGTTAAATCTATATATATGTGTGTTAAATATATATATGTTAAGTATATACATATATATATATATGTTAAATCTCTCTCTCTATATATATATATGTTAAATATATATATGTTAGGTATATATATATATATGTTAAGTATATACATATATATATATATATGTTAAGTATATACATATATATATATATGTTAAGTATATACATATATATATATATATGTTAAGTATATACATATATATATATATGTTAAGTATATAAATATATATATATATATGTTAAGTATATACATATATATATATATGTTAAGTATGTATATATATATATGTTAAGTATGTATATATATATATGTTAAATCTCTCTCTCTCTCTCTATATATATGTTAAATATATATATGTTATATATATATATATATATATGTTAGGTATATATATATATATATATATATATATATATGTTAGGTATATATATATATATATATATGTTAAATCTCTCTCTCTCTCTATATATATATATATATATGTTAAATCTATATATATATATATATATACATGTTAAATATATATTAGATATATATATATATATATATATATATATATATATATATGTTAAATATATATCTGTTAAATCTATGTATCACTCTCTTACTATTTTTACAAACTGGTGTATATACAAAGCTCATACATAATGATATGTAAATATCACCCTGGAATAATGGCTATCAAATTCATCTCTCAGACCATTTAGTGAGTGTGAATCTATATGTGCCGCTCCCTTGTGTCTTTGTAACATTAAAATAAGCTTATTAAATGTCTACAAGTTGATGGCTGTCCGCTCTATGAATAAACTAAGGGAGATAATTCTTTATAGATTTTGTCGAAACTTGCGCGGACATAAATTTTCTGTGGTTTAGGCCGGATGAAATAAGCAAAATAAAGGTCAGGTGCTGTTCCCAAAAGAATACCTTTCGTTCGAATCGTCAAACCTGCAAAAATTCCGAAGAAGAATGACAGAAGTAACAAAAGAGTATTTGTGAAAGAGAGACTATATATATATATATATATATATATATATATATATATATATATATATATATATATATATATATATAGTTTTAAGGTGTGCAATATTTATGGTATAAAGTGCTCTATATCAGAAATAGAGCGTATGTGAATATAAATATAAAAGTGAACATTGAAGTCAACACTCAGAGGCGACAGGCTGTTTCATCAATTGCGCCTAGCATGAAACAGCCTGTCACCTCTGAGTGTTGACTTCAATGTTTAATTATATATATACGGATGTATACAAACGCTAGTATCCAGAGGGCTGAAATTATTAACGAAGAGCGGTACGTTAATAGCAGCGGCGGCTACTGTTTTGAAATTACCCTTTTCTCTATTGTGCTCGATCGAATAATAAGTACGTAACATAGTCATCCAAATACAAGCGTGTTTTCCTGTATCACAGCTCATCCGTGTGGCTAGACAACCGCTTTCTTCAAGCCGGGATCGAAACCCGACCGATTTGGCTTCAGTCAGAGATCTTACCCCTAAGTGAAATTCTAACGTATTATATACGAGATGTATACAAACGCCAGCAGCCAGAGTGCTCAATTCATTAATGAAGAGCGGTGCGTTAATGGCAGCGGCCGATACTGTTTAGAAATTACCCTTTTCTTTATAGTGCTCGATCGAATAACGAGAGCGTAAACCTCGCATAGTGAGTTGAATAAATAGATCTATTTTTTTTTTCGTTGGCAGAGCCATGATGTATGGAGGAAAAAATAAATGTGCAATGCAATAATCGTAATAATAATGCGTGAATAGGAAGAACGTGTGGAATAGAGTGATGAGGAAGAGATTGTAAAAAGAAACATTTCCTCTTTTAACATAAAACAGAAACAGAAAATATAAAAATTAATGCACAAATAAAAATTACAATCGTAAAAGTCATGCGGTACAAACGTAAATGCTCGAAAGCAAGATAACATCACAATTGCGTGCATTATGTTTTTTATTGCATAACATTAATAATACCGAAGAGATATATGTTTATGCACGAAGACATTATATACTGCGTTCGCAAAAAATTCGTTCCGTTAATAAGGATATTTTCTATTTAAGCGAAAGAAACTTTAGGCCAACCACATCGTATATGAAATACCAAAACAAAACGAAAACTTATTTTAGATAACGCATTTCGTCCGCTGAGGGACATTATCAAAGCCTTTGATATTTGCCTTGATAAAGTACTTCAGAAGACGAAACACGTTGGCTGTTTTCCTTTTGTTTTGTTTTTACATATTGTCCTTTTATAGATATACTCTATCTGAATATATATAAATTAATTGATTTAAAATATGTTTTTTTTTCGCTACACAGTGATAACCATGTTTAAAAAATGGAAGCTAAAAACCTTCGAATTTAATTTTGTTATTAAATTAAAGACATTAGTTCCATTTCCTCGTCAAGCAAAAATTCTTTAATGTCTTTAATTTAATAACAAAATTAAATTCGAAGGTTTTAGCTTACATTTTTGAAACATGGTTATCACTGTGTAGCGAAAAAAAACATATTTTAAATCAATTAATTTATAATATTAATGCTCTGTAAATTTACATTGAACCCTATTGTGTAAAAATAAAAATATCTATAAGAACACCGGATTTTGTATCTTACTGTTTTTTCTTGTATATATATATATATATATATATATATATATATATATATATATACACACGTTTGTGTGTGTGTTTTATTAAAGACGAAACAAAAAATAAAATCATCCTTGATAATGGCTAAAAGTGTAGCCGAAAGCACTTATAGAACATTTGGACAGTTTCTACACACTCTGGGTTAAAAAAAAGAAAACACTTGTTCGAACACAAGAAAAATTAAATAAAAAGCTTTTAGTACCTTGTCTATTGTCTTTAAATGAATGATTGCTGCCTAAATACACTATATAAGTCAACACTTAGAGGCAACAGTCTGTTTCATGCTAGACGCAATCACGATTGATTGTCGCCTTAAGTGTTGACTTCAATGTTCACTTTTATATTTACACACGCTCTATCTCTGATATTGAGCACTTTATCCCATAAATATAGCACACTTTAAGACTATATTTCTTCATATATATATATAAGTCGTTATTAAAGTCAACGGCGACAGTCTGTTTCATGCTAAACGCAATGGGACTGCGTCTAGCATGAAACAAGACTGATGCCTCTGGGTGTTGACTTCAATGTCCACTTTTATATTTACATGCGCTCTATCGCTGATATTGATTGATAAAAATCCAGTTATATTGTTTAAATGAGGTTACCTTGCAAACGAAGGAACGTCAGAATAAACGAAAAACACTTACAAAATACGGTAGTAGGTCAGAGTGTCGAAGAACAAAAGAGTCGAATAGACAAAGTGCCAAACATAAAAAGAATCGAACTGACTAATTGACGAAAGGCCAGAAATATGTCTACAATAGAATACCTGTTACAGTGCATGCAAGTATCCTGTCGGTAAATAATTATTTTTAAATTTTATACTAACTTAAAACCTCGGATGAAAAAAAAAAAATTACATAATTGCTAACTTTTAAAAATATAAGAATCTACATTCAAACTACAGTAAATAGTTAATATATTTATTGATGAGAAATTACAAAGGTGGAAAAAATAAAATTTAGTTCGTCTTCTTTTCTGTTCTCCACTTTATTCATTCGGCATTTTGTCCTTCGACAAAAGATTGAATTTTGTCTTTTGACACTTTGTTATTCGACAAAGGATTGTGTTTTACATGTCGGCGCACGCAAAAACACAATCCTTTAAAAATGAATGAAGCAGCAATCGAAAGTTCTCGAGAAAGAAAATAAAATATAAATAAATATTGACGTTGGTTAATTTACCGATTATATAAAACAACTGTTTGGGAAAATTGAAAAAGTTAATAAAAAATGGACAGCCAGAACTTGTCGATGTTATTCAACCAAACATGTTTGAAATTATATATACCGTAATCCCCCATGTATAATACGCATTTTTTCTAAAAAAATAATAAGCAAAATCAGGGGTGCGTATTATGCGCAGCTTCAGAAAATTCTTGAAAAATTGCCGTAAAAAAGAAGAATTATCATAAAACTAAATTAGAATAATATTATTCTATGTTTAAAACAATTTTTAATAAGAGTAGCAAACGCGGTCAGTAATGAAATTGGAGAGGTACAATTTATAGGGTTTGATTATCTAACAAGGGGTGCGTATTATGCACGAGTAGAAGCATTTTCCCACACTTTCAGCCCAATTTTGGGTGTGCGCATTATTGATGAAGGCGTATTATACATGTGGAATTACGGTATGTGCATTAATCCATCGATAATGCTTTTTTAACTATCATAGAGACGAATAAGTTCTAGTTTGCGAGATGTTATTTACATTGTTCGGACTGTTGTCCTCATCTTAATTGCTATACAGACGACATTTCACCCGTTGTACCCTACTGTCTTCTTCAGGTTTATTGGAATTCCGAACTGAACCCTTTATTCGGTGCACCGGGATAGATTGTTCTAGTTCTACATGCCATACCTCTTTCAGATGTCTCAGCTATCTCCCTTTTACTCAACTGTCTTTTTTTCAAGAACACACAGCCCGGTAGATAAAAGTGTTGGTTGAATCCAGTGACCTGACCCAAAGAGTTGTGATTTCAATACCTGGCTACTGCAGTGGTTAACAAAACGTTTTTAGCTGACATGAAGTGAAAAGACTATATTGATATAATCAATTGCTAAGTCTGCTGCTAAGAAAATTGGTTCACCATGTCGTGCAATGTTATCGGTTCTGATCTGGCATATCAGCTTTTCACTATGGTAACTCGACTTTGTCATTTTACAGTTGAAATGGTTAGATGTAACCGTAAGTTCTATGCTAACAGCTTCTTCTATCGCACTTCTTGCTTGTGGAACACTCTTCCGGCTTCAACTTTGAACTTCAAAAATTTAAATGCAATATCAATCATTATCTTCTGTCTTCTCAAGACTTGTTCTTTTATTGTCCTCTCTCCTTAATAGAAGTTTTTCTCATATTCTCTAACACTCAGTAACCTCTTGCATACTAGTGGCTTTATTTTAATAGTAGTTCTTCTCATAATCACTAACGCTCGTAATCCCTTAAGTCCTAGTGGCTTTATTGCTTTGTTTGGGGTGAAATATTTTTATCTGTTGTCATTTTCAATAAGACTTCCTTGTTGCTTATTCAATCTGTCCATAGAATATTCAACATCCTTTTCTTGTGTCCAAATAAAACTAGACTAAAAATGCTGACTTATAGAGTCAATCTGATTGTAAACTTTCAAATTACTCTTAGCATTACTGCTCAATATTTGACCATTTGCCAGACTCAGATTATTAAGAATCTATACAAGATGTCAAATGCTGATGTAGCTGTACATTTCCTGCCAGGGTTAGTAGTCGGTGTTCAAACCTAAACGACAGTGACTCTAAATGCTGATTTTAATGGCACGCAGAACGATCATTGACATTTAAGGATTACTTCGACTTTATGTTTATATCAAACAAAATAGAATCTATGTCAACATCTGCATGTCAACGTATATACGTAATTTTTATGGATACAAATATTTAAGTAAATGCTCTATTTATTATAAACAGTATGAACAACATTTACCGGCCGGAATATCCGAGAAATCTCATAGAAAATATGTGTTCTCCGACAGGAATCGAACCTAGACGAAAACGTCATATAGCCTGACGTGCTATAACATTTAGCTACAGAGGAAGCATCTGGTTAGCAAAGTCAAATTACTGCTTTTAATGTGTCTATATCTATTCATATCTCTGTTTTATTATCTATATTCATACCTATCTACGTATCTGTGCCTGTTCTAAGTCCATATCTATACATATATTTTTTGTCACTCTCTCCATCTATTTTCTCTTTATCTCTCCTTTATCTGTCTCTTTCCACTCATCTATCCCTCTTTATAACTCTGTTGTTCTCTCTCGTCTATTTTTCGAGCTTTTTATCTACATCCCTATTCCTATTTACATCTCTACAATATCTCTCTCTACCTCATCTTTTTCTCTTTCTGCACCACCCTTTTTCTACCTCTTTCGCTCTCAATATATCTACCACCCATTTTCTCTCTCTTTCCTCCCTTCTTCTATCACGTTTTTCCTCTCTTTTCCTCCCTTTTTCTATATCTACCTCCCTTTTTCTCTCTACATCTATCCTTTTCTCTCTCTCTCTCTTCTCTATATATATATCCCTCTTTTCTCTCTCTCTCTCTATATATATACCCATCTTTTTCTATCTCTCTCTCTCTCTCTATATATATATATCCATCTTTTTCTATCTCTCTCTATATATCTACCATCTTTTTTTCTCTCTCTATATATATATATCTATATATATATATATGCCCATCTTTTTTTTTCTCTCTCTCTCTATATATATATCCATCTTTCTATCTCTATCTCTCTCTCTATATATATATATATCCATCTTTCTATCTCTCTCTTCTATATATATATATATATATCCATCTCTCTCTCTCTATATATATATATCCATCTATCTATCTCTCTCTCTCTCTATATATATATATATCCATCTTTATATCTCTCTCTCTATATATATATATATATATCCATCTTTATATCTCTCTCTCTCTATATATATATATATCCATCTTTATATCTCTCTCTCTCTCTCTATATATATATCCATCTTTATATCTCTCTCTCTATATATATATATCCATCTTTATCTCTCTCTCTCTATATATATATATATATCCATCTTTATATCTCTCTCTCTATATATATATCCATCTTTATATCTCTCTCTCTCTATATATATATATATATCCATCTTTATATATCTCTCTCTCTCTCTATATATATAT
>CAXIWW010000209.1:5000-25000 GCA_964036315.1 Acanthosepion esculentum
TTTGTTCATTATTTACCTCATTCGGACTATTGTCCTCATCTTTGTCACAATGTTTATTACAACGTTTTGGCCGTTGTATGCTCTGGCCTTCTTCAGGTGGTTAGGATGTCTACTGGGGTAGACTGTTCTAGTTCCACGTGCCATGTTTAATGGATGTCAGTTATCAGTTATCTCCTGTTAATTTCCCTCTGAAAGTTCTCCACTGCCTTAGCTGGGTATTGAACTCACACTCTTTGGGTCCTGTCACTGGATCTAACCAACACCTTTATCCACTGTGCCATGTGTCTTTGCTATTTGGTTGTTATTTTACAGGTAGTATAGGAATAGAGAAAAGAATAAAGACCATCTTCATAATAAAGCAGATACCATTTGTGGCAAACTGTTCTATTTTCCAAATAACCATAAGGATTTGTGGTCAGTGTATAGGGTAAGATGAAAATCATTTCTGTATTTGATGAACATTGTCATTTTATGAGTTCTTGAAGAGATCAAAGCAGTTACTACTTATGAAGACTCTTTTTTCTAGATTAAAAATCTGTTACAATGAAATATTACATTCAATAGTTTTGGTAGTCTTTCCAATCACTATTTTCTATGTTGAATTCCTCAATCTTACCAAATCATATCATTTTTTTTCTGAAGAATGCCTCACCAATTGATAACTTGAGTCAGACATGAATTCATGAATACCTTTATGACTAAATGAGAAGCATTATTACTTTACTTTTTTTTTCACTAGGACACCATGATATGTGAAAATGTGCACAACCTGTTCATTGTTGCACTTTCATTTACAGATTCTCTGGATAAATGTCCATCCATTTGAAATAAGGAGATCAGTAATAGCTAGAAATATGTGCCATAAAAAGGAGCCTCAGTATGTTGTCATGGATGGACATTTGGCTGACAGGTCATTTGCCCAAACACACATTTGGCTGATGGACATTTCACCAAAAATTTACAAGTAAAAATAGTAACAAACAATACTTTATGTGTTTTAATTCGCAGTATTATAAGGTAGAATAGGACTAATAATTACCACTAAGTGATTAAATTACTAAATTTAAAGTTGAAAGTTTTCTTATTTCAATATTTAAATTAGTATTTTTTAAAAATATTTGAGTGTATTTGGGTAAAAAGTAGCACCTAATTATTTAAATTCGTGTTTAACAGTAAGATAAAAGCTAGTTCATCCCTTTAAGATAATGTTCATTAAAAGCGAAATTTGAAGGATCTTTCATATCGTAAAAGCTTAAGATTTTTACTGTAGTAAAATGTACTTTTTCTCAAAATACTTATCATCTTACAGTAACATTTGAGTAAATAATTATGAATATATGTAACACTTTATGATAACGTGTGCGACATACACATGTAAGTATGCCACTACATTTTGGGCTAAATGTCCATTTGGTTAAATGTCTGTTCGGCCAAATTTCCTAGTACAACATGCTGTAATGGTTAATGAACTATACTCTTGTTTACCATTACTATTGTGTAGTGAGTTGATCTTCAAAGAGTGTTGCATAATTGTGGCCTTGTGCCTGAGTTTATTATATAACATGTTATAGAATCCATACCAGAAAACTTATTTTGCTGTAGGAGTCGATACATTGCTTTTAGAGTTTTACTTTTTCAGTTTTCTTTTGTTGTATGGGAAACTCAATATGACAGGAAAACAAATTTGTTTTTATTCTCGTATCTTTCAAAAGGAGAATGCCTTCTTGAAAAATATGCATCTTTCTGAATTGATATTTACTACACACTCTAGAAATGGTGCCGCATAACCAATGCATATTCTGACCATGGTTTACTTGGGATCAGCCAAGTGAGCCACTGCAGGCATTTTATGATTTACTTGGGATCAGCCAAGTGAGCCACTGCAGGCATTTTATGATTTACTTCACATACAGCATATTGATTAACCCATCTCAATATCCCTGTGAATACCTGATCAGCAAGCAATCCCATAGGCAAGGGAGTTACTTCTTGATCTACCAGTATGCTCCAAAAGTATTTCCTGTAATATTTACTGCCTATCTGGTTATTCAATGAAAAGCCTCCATTGAGAATACTAAATTCATAGGGTGTTAAATCCTCAGCAAACGTCTCTTGGATTGGTCAGTTGATAACCCATATTTTCATACATCAGATTATACCATAATAAGTCATAGATTGATTGGTTTGGTTCGGTTTGTTTTGTTTTACGGCATATCAATCTCAATGGGTTATTTAATGCCGACAAGATTTTTATTGCTGGTTTGGTTTGGTTTGTTTTGTTTTACGGCATATCAACCTCAATGGGTTATTTAATGCCGACAAGATTTTTATTACTGGTGATATTTTTTTTCCAAAAATCTATTTCTGGAAATATTTTTTCTTATATCAATCTCAATGGGTTATTTAATGCCGACAAAATTTTTATTACTGGTGATATTTTTTTTCCAAAAATCTATTTCTGGAAATATTTTTTCTTATATCAATCTCAATGGGTTATTTAATGCTGACAAAATTTTTATTACTGGCAAAATTTTTTTTCCAAAAATCTATTTCTGGAAATATTTTTTCTTCAAAAATGTATAACTGTGTGTATTGATGGTAATATTTTTTTTTAATAAAGTATTGCTGATAATAATTTTTTCCTTCAAAAATTTATTGCTGGTAATGATTTTTTTTAGAAAGTATTGCTGGCAATATTTTTTTTTAAAGTATTCATGGTAATAATTTTTTCCTTCAAAAATGTATTGCTGGTAATAAATTTTTTTTTTTAGAAACTATTTCTGGTATTTAAATTTATTTTTACACTTTCATAGTATTTTGAGTCCAGTTTGCAGATTAACTATTTGCCCATAGCTGGGGCCCTAACAGGTGCTACCACCCCAGGTCAGGATGGACCTAGGAACACCAGCAATTAAGAGGTGGTTCCACGCTCCTCAAAGCCTCCTGATCAGAGGCCTTGCTGTTGGATCTAGTTTATCGTCATACCCAGGATGGGTCATAGATTGAGATCCTTTTATAGGTACCTTCATGAGATCGCTAAAAACAGAGCATAGCATGATGAAAAAGACGCCAAACTTGACGAAAACAAAATTTTAGCGTCTAAATGTTTATGTTATTATTGAGAAGTAAGATCAAAGTATTTTTTAATTATTTTTAAAAAATTTTCCTTCTTTTTAGAACATTCTAAATTTTGATTGAAAAAACCTTGTTTCTCTTTGTATCACCAGAACTAAGTAAAATAACATAAAATTTTAGTGCATTTTTAATTTTGAAAATCTGGTAAAAATAAAAATAATTGTCGGATTTTAATGAAACTTTCAGAAACTATTCACAAATGATGGAACTTATTATAAATGTTTTTCTTTTTCAAAGTTATGGCAAAAATTTTTTTTTTCATATGTATTACCCCCCCCCCCCCTAAATAATTGTACAAAAACTCTATAATTTCAATTTTGGGAAGATTAGTGATTATATAAGTTAAAAGCACAAGGCTTTGAGGAAAGCAAATCATTCTTTTTTTTTTTGGACCGCCTCTACCTGAAAATCATCTCTGAATTGTAAGATACAAAACTCAATAAAACAAAAATATTATTTAATTTCAAAAAGCTTTTAATTGCTTTTTATTTATTTTAATGAACATGGACAATATTGTCTGAAAGCAAAAAGGTATTTCTATGAAAAATGAAATTTTAAAACAATTATTTATTTCTGAAATATTTTATTATTTTTACATTATGTTGTTAATTCTTCTAAAATTAGGGAAAAGTTTGTAGAATTTAATGAATGTTGTTATTAAGTAGATATATATTTATAAATTATAATTTCCAAAGATTCTTACAAACTAACAAAAAACAGTATATAAAAAATATAATTTGTGACAATAAGAACACTGTAAATCAAATCTACGGAAGACCGGAAGTATCATGCATGCAATAAATAAAACGTCACGTGGATTGAGTTTCTGTCTAGTATTTAACTTAAGTACTGAATTTTTAATACAATTATTTGTTATTTTTTTAATTATAATAGATTTTTACATTTAAGTTGTTAAAATATTATAAAATTAGTTAAAAGCTGTATTCAGCTTTTAACTAATTTTATAATATTTTAACAACTTAAATGTAAAAATCTATTATAATTAAAAAAATAACAAATAATTGAGATATAGATTTATTTATGTGAAACATGTGCGGAGATGTTAATTTGATTTTTCAATTTCAACTGAGAAGGGTACCTACAAGTATAAGTATCATCTTATGAAATTTAAATTTGTATTTTATGTACACTTCTGATAAAATTTCATAAGAAAAGTACCTATAAATTAATTAGATACCTTTCTTATGAAATTTAATCTCACTCTCAACAGTCTTATTTTAATTTCTTTATATTTTCCATAAAGCATCATAAACGTAAAGGTGAAAGCTAAGTCCAAAAAAATTAAAAAATTAGAGTGCTGAAAGTTTTTCTTAAAAATAATGAGGTAAATAAATTGTTCACTTAAATCTAAATAACTTCAGGTTATGACCTGCTTTGTTTTACTTTGAAACTGCGTCTTTTCGTCACAGAAACTAAGTTAAGCTTGGTTCAAAATATTTTAAATAAACATTATAATTTCTGATTTTCTTAAAATAAGTTTTGAAAAATTATAATTGATTTTTAAAAGAATTTCAAAGTGAGATTTTCATTTTTTTTTTATAAATTGGAAAAAACTGGCTGACATGATCGATTATCTCTGTCAATTTTGCTGACTAAAAAAAACAATATTTGTAATGAAAATTTTGGACGTGCTAGGAACAATTAAAAAAATGTAAAAAAATACCCCCAAAATACTTTGATTTTTTCTCTTAATAATAACATAAACATTTAGATGATAAAGTTTTGTTTTCATCAAGTTTGGCGTCTTTTTCGTCATGCCATACTCTTTTTTAGGGATCTCATGAAGGTACCATGAATGATAACATAGGTTAGGGTTTGCAATAAATGCACAAACTCAGATAACTGTTTTTTGCTTTCATTCTCATAAAAGAGTAGTCAGTTTAAGAAATTGATAGGGTTAGGGTTACGGTTGGGGTTAGTGTTATCACAAAACAGTTGCAGCAAAAGAATAAAGACTATCTTCATAATAAGGCAGATACCATTCGTGACAAACTCTTAATTTCCAAATAATCACAACAAGGATTTGTGATTAGTGTATGGGGCAAAATGAGAATCGTATATGTATTTGTTAAAATTTTGTCACTTTATCAATTTTTGAATAGATCATAACTTGAGGCATTGTAATTAATTAAAAACACAAAAGTTTTTTCTCGATTAAGAATGTAATTTACAATGAAATATTACATTCACCATTCTTAGAAGTCATTTCAATCATCATTTTCTTTGTTGAACTCCTCAATCCTCCTAAATCATGCCATTGTTTTTTTATAAAAATCCATCAACAATTGACTGGTGAAAGAAAGTTAATCTAAAATCATTACTCACTCACCCCTTGGGATCCTATTTTCCAATTCTCATTGCCAGTGTAATTTAAAGACAGAAGAGTAAGGCTCAGACTTACCCAGATTTCTCCCAACTTTGGTCTCAATGGGAAGGTAAATAATTTCTGTCTTTGTCTTTTTTTCTTTTGCACTCTGACTTCCTCCTCCTCCTCCTCTACTTTCTTCCTTTCTGCTGACTACACATCTGCATGAATCTGATGAAAATAAAAGAAAAACCCACTTTCTATTCTTGATTCTTCTTTTTAACCACTATCCTTACCCACAATCTCTCACTACCAGATACTTTTTGTTGTCACCACAGTATTTAGACCCTCACTTTACAGCCACATCACACTGAAACACCAGTTCCTGTACAGTTCCTGGAGTTAAACAACATCAAGCCTGGTCAGTATATAGATGAGGAACTGCTTGGGAATCACAAGTGCTGTAAGGATGTGTGGGTGGCGTAATGGATAATGGGTTGGAATTGTTAATCAGAAAGCTAAGTTCCAATTGCTGTTAGGTTTGTTATACAGGTTGAGAATCTTTTATCTGAAATTCTTAGGGCTGGAAGTGCTTTGGTTTTCAGATTTTGGAATACAGGCTATTTAGTTTGTATATAGAATCTATAAAATGGGGCAGCTTGGGATTGGAACCCAAGCATAAACACACTATCTCTTTACATTTCACAACACAGATTACACACATACCCTGAAAGTAGTCTTATATAAAATTTAATAAATTATGTGTACCTACAGATACAGGTAGTGACATTAGTCATGTAATGCTCACCAGGATTTTTAAGGTGAAATTAAGATTTCATGTAAAAATAATGTTTTGTACTTTCTTTACGTGTACAGAAAACATAATCATGACTTACAAAAAATATATAAATGCAACACCAAACTTTATTTCTACATCAGGTATGAGAAACTAACAGGAGAGAGTACATTATTGATGACGTCACTATGAGTGGGAGAAGGAAAATTTGATAAGCTATCTACCAACAATGTTATGTTTTGATTAAAATGTTACAATAGATACAGGTAACATACAGTATTTGTATAAAAACAGTATTTGTATAAAAACAAAACATGGATTCTGATTACAGTTAAATCTAATGAAAACTGAAATAAATGTCAGCAATTTATTTGTAACACTGCCACACAATAATCATGCAATAGGTAGCCATGTTGCTTTCTGAAATTTTCTGTTTGTGGCAAGTTATGTCAATACCTGAAAAACTTTTGGATTTTGGAGGTTTTCAGGTTTGGGAATTTTGGATAAAGGATACTCAACTTGTATTCACGTATGTGTAAATACCTTTGGGAAATGTGTGGATCCACCTCTTCTCTCCCCAGCTATAGGTTAATTAGTAAGAATTGTATCACTAAACCATTATCATCTCAGAAAATAAATTCCTACAATCTAAAAATATTTTCTGGCTTTAAATAAACTGCAAAAAGTTGATAAGCCATAAAAAAACCAAATCAATCAACCCACACCGTCTCAGTTCATTCATTTTGTTTCTTGAGTCCCAATAGGAAAGATTTTTTTCTTGTATCCAAGTTACAGCCAGTTTATAGGGTAACTTCACATAATAACAATTTTCTGTAGAATAAAAAAAAGGTTATTTATTCAACCGGCAGTTGTCACTTAAAATTCTCTTTCTCTCTCTGTACACAAGCCTTGACTTTTGATGTCAACTTAGCAGTGAACGCCAAGTTAATTAAGCCCTCTGCTTGTTCTTATCTAAACGAAGGAGAAGCAACTCTTTTATTCCTGAAGAATGGGAATGTTGCTATAATACAAAACAAACATGAAAGGTTGCTCTTTTTATAGCATAAAAGTATTTCATTAATATACATTACAATTAACCACAGAAACAACAAAAATGTCTAGTAGCTGCAACTAGAAGAGAAAATAATGTTATAATCAAATTGTTGCTTTTCACACTACCAAAAACAAAAGGTTTGAAAGGTGCCTTGATTTCATGAATTTAAGCACACTACTAGATTGGCATTTAGGTCCCATCCATTTACTACTGAATTATTTAAATGCAACCACCACTTCTACTGCAATAGTTTCTTTTCTCACACTTCCCGCCTGTGGAACTCCCTACTGTTTACTTGCTTCCCTGATAACTTCAATCTTCAAAAATTTAAATGCAACATTAATTGTCATCTTCTATCATCTTGAATCCTGTTCATATTTTGTCCTTTCCTCAATCCCCCCCCCCCGCCCCGCCCTCAGTATTTTCTCTTACTTTCACTTTCAGCAACTCCCTGCATACTAGTGATGTTCTTGCCTTGTTTGGGGTGAAATGATTAAAAAAAATAGGGGAAAAAAAGAAGAAATAAAAAAAATGCAAGAAAGAGTGAAAAAAGTCAACTTGAGCAGCCTATTTTTCGGAAAAACTCTTGAGAGAAAAACTTCATAAATTTCAGCCAACATTACCTGTTCAGTCAATGAATGATTAATGTTTCCTGTATGGAAACGGCTAATCTCACCTTTAATAGCAACAGAGTTGGAAATCAATTAAAAACTAAGATTCTAATGCTGACTTTCAAGTCAAACAATCCCCCCTCCAATCTTGAAGAACCATCTTCCTGTCCCCACATAATCTTTCCTATTTGCAAGATATCTTACAGAGTGAAAAAAATCATGTGGGGTTTCAATTCTAAGATATGGCAATTGTAAGGTTTGACAAACCTTAGAAATTCAGTTTAAATTGAGAAACAATGATAAAACAATAATACATAAAAAACTGAAAAGGGCCTTGTGGGGATGACCACTGACGTTGTCTGCAAAGACACCTTCTAGGTGTCATGGTGTTCAGGTCTATTAAAGAAGAATACAAATAAACCCTTTCCCTCTTTTGCTCTAAACTGTAGCAACATCAACACAATTCCAGTTTTCAGCTGGGGGAACCTCCATTCATCTGGGAAGCTGTCTACTAGATTTACATACACACACACACACATTCTAACAGCAGAGCCTATGTTTTTCTTTGTTTTTCAGTTATCTGTGTATACATAGGTATATTCTCTCTTTTCTTGTATACCAGTTGTATAAAAAAATAAGTATGTAAAACACCTTGACATGCTGAAGATTATCCCTTTAGAAAATATTGGATTCAATTTTTTTGAATGTTCTCAACCTCCCCCACCTTCATTAGGAATTGGTTACTCAGCACCCCTGTAACCTAATTAGCATATCACTGTTGATCCTCAGAGGATTAATGCATTGAAACATTTCAATTATTAATATCAAGATACACTGAAAAATACCATAATGTTACAATCACATATCAATTTTTACCAGTGTTGATGGCATAACCCTCATATTTTCTTGAGTACAGGTAACTAATTTATCCAGTAAGCTTGGGACTGAAAATGATGGTGTCTGGATTTGGGGGGACAAAGATTTAATTAAAATATAAAATAATGAAAGGTAAAGTGCAAAAATTGAATTAATCTTCTAACCCAGTGTGATCTTTATTAATCCAATTAGAACATAAAATTTCCATAGAAAAGAAAAACAAAAGAAAAAAAAACCCTGTAAAGAATGAAACTGGTTCTTCTTTTGAATGATACAAATTGGACAGTTGTCAATGTGTCGGTTTTGTGAAAATGACTGAAAAGCCAGCCAGATTTGAAATTAGTCAGTTTTGCAGAAGCCAGATAAATGGTCTGGTACCTGTATAAAATGCAATCAAAATAAAGGAAGAAAGAAAGATGAAAATTTTCCTCTAAAATTTTGATTAATTTTCATTGATTGATTCGTTTTCTACAACTTAATCTTTTGCGGGTTAATGCAGAGAATATTTTTAAATTGTAAGAACTCTTTTTTGAAATAATGATTTAGTGATACAAGGTTTACTAATTAACCCATAGGTTTGGGAGAAAGGTGGATTCATGCCTTCATAAGTGAATATAATGAATGCAGCTGGAATTGGAACTCTGCTTTCAGATTAACAATTTTGATTCATTACACCAGCCATACATTCAAGCCTACAGCCCTGCTATTTATTCCCAGGTGGTCAATTCATTCTGGTTAGATTCCTTTTTTATGTTTATCATGCAGTTTTGATTAATCTGCAAAAAAAAAAAAAAAAAATGTTGAAAAGTTCTTAACCCAACCCATTTCCCAAAATCGGATCAAATAACCAAACAAGAATGTTTTTTCAAATCCCTTTTCATCACCCTCTTGTACATTTTCAATTGGTTTTATGCTATTTGGTAATTTGGTAATATTTAGGTTATGCTATAAGAAAACAGCATTAATGAATCAATAAACAGTAGTAACATTGCCTCATCTCAAAAATTCAGTCAAAAATGTTTCTCTAGTAAACTATTACAAATGCACAGAGCTTTAAGTTCAAATAGCTTCGAATCCACTCATCCATCTCATCAGCTTCTCACTTGTGCACTGAATTTATATGCATTCAAAGATAATTCATAGCCAGAACATCTAGATTATTCCCTCAACCCCATAGGTAGCACATGCATGCTATTCCATTATTAACCATTTTCTTTTATAAATGATAGAATGAGTTTGTCTTGGTTTTTATTTGCAGCATGGAGCCAATGGCATCGGCATGCACACACCTTCAGCCTTTTCAAAGGTAAGTGTATTTCTTCTATACAGTTCTGAATATTAAGCAACTTCGTACAGTAAAGAACTAAAGAGTGTACAGTCACTATTTACACGATTTATATTTGGACTACAGTCCTCATCTTTGTTGTTGTTATATCAGGGACAAAGATGAGGACATTAGTCCAGATATATATTGTGTAAATAATGATAACTCCTCATCCCAAAAATGCTGACAGAATGTATATAGTCACTTCTTATATACCTCAGTTTATTTGCCAACTGGTGAAGAATAAAAAATGTGATACCCTCGCAGGGAAGTTTCCAACTAGTGTCTGTCCAGTTGGCAGGCAAAAAGAAAGTGGGCTGTAACTGAATACAGATCCCAGCATTCATGGCCTAATGATGGATATTTATTGAGCACAGTATCCACACCAAAGTCAGCAGCCAATCAGAACCTAGAGAATAGGCTTGCTCAAGAAGCAGAATGGAACATCCCAGCCTGCTATATGAACCACTCAGCAACTGGCCCAAAGACAAGTTGTCAGAGCAGTCTCAATATTTATTCTGTAACATACAGAATTGTGGCACAAGGCCTGGGGAGGAGAGGTGGGGGCTGGTCTTCATTAACTATCCGAGTCAATCAGATTCATAACCCATTCATTCATTACAATTTGCTCATTCACCAAAAGAAATTGTCCACCACCTCTCGATCCTGCATTCACCAAAATACTGCATATTAACAGGGGAGCCTACAAAAATCACCCCATGAGATAAAAATCTGATGAAAGTCCAAAATATCCTTTTTTTTTTTTTCTCAACTTCCAATACAGTCGAGTACTGTCTGTCCAACTAAATACTACATCTGGAACTAAAAACAATGGTATGTCTTAAACAAAGATAAGTCATATAATAAAATATAAATTTAATATTTTAGTGATAGTTCTGTGTGGCCTCTATTTTTACTTACATACTGCAATAGTAACCAATTTATCAAAAATGGATTAATTAGTAAGCCTAATTTGCTTAAAAATCAGTTGTAGTTGTATCAGCTATTTTTGTTTGTTTTTAAATTTTAGCCACAAATGAAATGGAAAAAAAAACAATCGTTAAATTTCTCCCTCTTTTTGCTCAGTGAATTCAAAATGTCTTCACACATCAGGCAAACTGATTCTCCAAAGATCAGCCATAAAAATTAAATAGCTACAAAAATTTAAATATGCTAAATAAGGGAAATCCTCATGAATAAATGATAGCAGGAAAAGTGAGAATGCATGAAAATTAACAACAGCTTGTTTGTACTGAAAAACAATTTAAAAAAGAAATCTAAAAAAAAAAAAAAGAATTCGTTTCCACAGAAGTTTCCATGAAGTAGCGTCCATTTTGATGAGGTGAAAACAGTATTTTAAATATGGAATAAAAATGGTAAAACATTAACCGTTTTAACAGATTAAGAAAAAAAGATAGAATTAAGCTTTCTTGACACCTCAGGGATTGTTTGAAATCAAGATGAGGGAGTTTGAATTTTTATTATTCTAAAATAGTATTCTTTGAATGATTCACATAAAATTATTGTTTAAAAAACTCCAAAGGCTCAAGATAAAATCAGATGTCAAAAATAGATTATTTATTCATATTAAAGAAAGAAAGAAAAACAGAGATGACACAAGTAAGTAAAGATTTCTGTTTTCAAAAATCAAAACAAATCAACAATAATGAAAACATCTAGAAAATCTTCAGCAAAAGATTGGCTTCATGTTTTCAATCCAACCTGGTTGGCTATACAGCAAGAGAAGAAAGCAGATCAATTTAATAGCACAAACTTTATGTAAATAGAAAATTGATGAATTTAATAAATGTTCTAGATTTTGCCTTTTCAGTTTATATCTACTAATTCTCTTCTTCAAGATGCATTCATTGAATTTACACAAAATCTTCCTTGAAGGCTTTTTGGAAATCATATTTCATAATCCCAAAATTTCCAAAGCACAGTCACCAAGATCCATGTGTATTATGGGTCTCACCCCAAATCATGCAAAATTAACTTTACATTCAGTGTCCTTCAGGTACAGGGGTAATGTGAGATAACCTCCTAGCCAAGAACAGAGATTTGATTCACTTGATATCAGTGGTGACCCTGACAGGTGAACACATATCTGCTCAGCTGCAACTGGGTTGAAAGTGTCGGTAAGAACCTATTATAGGCAGATATATAAACATCCACCCCAGAGAGGAGATAGGCAGTCTCTGAGATGTTACACACAAAAACATGTGGTACACATTCAGATGAAAGCCACACATACACATACTTGCCGACAATAATTGAGTATATGTCTATATTTCTGAGATGAGTTATTATGTACATTATTTACATTATTCGGACTATTGTCCTCATCTTTGTCACCATATTTATTACAACGTTTTGGTCGTTGTACACTCCAGCCTTCTTCCGGTGGTTGGAATGTCAAACTGAACCTTTTATTTCACTCACTGGGATAGACTGTTCTCAAGGACACATGGCACAGTGGATAAAGGCATTAGTTAGATCCAGTGACAGGACACAAAGAGTGTGAGTTTAATACCCGGTTAAGGCAGTGGAGAACTTTCAGAGGGAAATTAACAGGAGATAACTGATAACTGACATCCATTAAACATGGCATGTGGAACTAGACCCCAGTGAGCGAAATAAAGGGTTCAGTTCGACATTCCAACCACCTGAAGAAGGCCGGAGCGTACAACGGCTGAAACATTGTAATAAATATGGCGACAAAGATGAGGACAATAGTCTGAATAATGTAAATAACTGAGTAAATCTATAGTTGAACAAAATGTCATGCTATGCATGAGAAATTAAATCTCATGTTTTCATGAGGTGTCGTTCATCTGAACGTTCTCCATGGTAATAGCAATAGAGCAGTAAGAGGCTTGCAACATCTCGTCTGTGACGAAGAGGATGTAGGGTGGTGGGAAAATATGTCAGCTACAAGGGCGCAGGGATGTTTTTGGGCTCTATTTAGAGTGGAAAGTGAAGACTGGGCAGCTCCTACCCATGTATGTCAGCAGCATTCCATTTCCAGCCTGATCTGGCTCTTGCAAGGGTAGAAGATAGCAGGCAACAGGTACAGGGAACTGACCATTTTCCCATGTATCTTTATCGATGGGTCGTATGTACAAGTTCCATTTGAAGTCCCCAATAAGTGCTCAAGGAATGGGGCCTCCCTGAGGGAAGATGAGTTCATCATGATTGGTAAGAGTTTGATATAGACAGATAGCTAAGGTAAACAAAGAAAAGGAAAGAAAACATTTATGTCTTTAACTGTAGTGTGTGTGTGTGTGTGTTGTCCAAATGGTTTGTTCGAAATAAACTACTCAGCTTGCTGGGAGGGATCTCCCCCAGCAGAGACCGATTCCAAGGTTGTCACTACTTACTCTCAGCACTGAAAGAGAGCAAGAATGTTTATGTCCCTTCCTCAGGTAGTCCTGAATAGAACACCACTGAACAGATATCCTGGCAAGCGAGGCATAGCTAATCCCTACAGTATGTTTTTGATGGATCAAGTTGACTTAAATGTGTGACAAAAGAGAATTCTTTTATGTTCCAATTTCTTGCCTTTCAGTAGTGCATTATATAATCACAAGTGAGTGTAGAAGAGAAGACGACTTAGCTTGTGTTGCAAAACGAGCATGCATATGCCTGCTGTGCAAAATGAGTGAAGGAAAGGAAAAAGAAATATGGCCACATTGACACCTTAATTTAAGAAAGACATGGTCTTGGAGCTAGAAGAATTCACAAGTGCATATTTGTCATTTATGTCATCAGAACAGGGAGGAGTGTAGTAGAGAAAACAACTTAGCTCATGTGGCAAAGTGAGCATGCATATACCTGCTGTGCAAAACGAGTGAAGGAAAAGAAATATGGCCACCCTGACACCTTAATTTAAGAAAGACACAGTCTCAGAGCTAGGAGAATTGGTGAGAGTGGATGGGCATATGAAATTTTTTTTGCTAGATCAACTCCGCATAAAAACACCATGTGAAAGAGAATAGTCAGTACGTTCGTGAATGTGGTACTGCATTCATGTAGAAACTTTGTCAGTTGGAAAAGTGATTACTTGAATTAGTTTCACACAGAGCATTCAATTCTCAGTTGTGCCATTAGCCTGAGAAATAACTGGCAATTCTTTTGCTTCTGGAGTAGGAGGCATTGTGAAGTACTGCATAATTATTTCTCATGTCTTTACACTTAACTAAAGAATTATCAATGAATAGATCTTTATCAATATCAAATGTGAAGTCTGTGTAAAATAATTATATCTATTTATCTATGTTATATGTGTGTGTGTATACACATATTCTCATGAAGGAAAGGTGGGTCACTATGTGTATCATGACAGACAATTTTTCTTATAAGAAACCATCTTGCACATTTACTAATCTACCATTCATCCGTGCATTGAAAAAAAAAGGCCAGTGGTATGTACACTTGACTATTGAGTGCAGCACTAAATGCCAGTTGGTAACAACACCGGAATAAAAAATTATATAGGGAACCTACTAAGAATTATGGCCACAATCCATAAAAAGGCAAATGTGGTTTCGTAGCCCTTACTGGGCAAGTAAACAAAAAGTTGTGCATCAGCTTATACTGTCGGATAAAAATGATGGGAAAAGATGAAGTAGACCGGTATGAAAGTTCATTGATGACACTGGGATCAGAAAGGAAGAACTACGTATAGATGATAGAAACGGTTGGAAAAAAATGGGCAGAAGCATTCATCTGAGGATGGACAAAAATATATGACATGAGAGTGTGATTTACAGTACAGTCAAAAATTTGGGGAGCACTTTCTAGATTTCAAAGACAATTGAAGATTGTATAACTTCTTCAAAACTAATTTACTTACACACTTCAAGCAAGAAGGACTTTCTCTTCCTGAAGAGTTCTATCATGTATACAATCATAATAATAATGGAATTAAGCCATTAGTGTATAAAGTTTACCTAATCTACTATACTGACTAAAGGTAATCTTAAAGATGGTGGAATTAAAATGTTCTCTCCTGTAAATTATTGACCAGCATACACTCATGGGTTAAGCAGTTTCAGCATCCTTGCTTCTTCTATGTGCCAGGTCCCTTGAGGACAAGGATGATCATGGCCCTTCACAATTTCCTGTCTTTTGTCGCTCTTATTAAAGTTTCTCCTTTTGCTATCTCACTACAGTGCCTTCTTTGATGAATTTCATCTTAACATCCAGAATCTGATTAGAGATCTCTGGACGAATCAGTATAAAAATAAATAGACATAACATGTCTATATTATTCAATGAAATATATTTGAATGAAGATATGCTGCATATATATATATATATATATATATATATATATATATATATATATATATATATATATATATATACAGAAATATAGTTTTAAAGTGTGCTATAATTATGGGATAAAGTGCTCACTATCAGAGATAGAGTGTATGTAAATATAAATATAAAAGTGAACATTGAAGTCAACACTCAGAGGTGACAGGCAGTTTCATGCTAGATGCAATCGTCAGGCCGTGAGTGTTGGATTTTTTCTTGACTATTTATATATATCAATCAGTGGTGCATTGTGGGTAATGGCTTGTTTATTTATTTATTTGGGTTAATCCAAATATTGGCCGAGAAAATAGCTATAACTGCTATATAACGATAAAAAAAATTGAAAACCAAATAGAGTAAATAAAAATATACAAAATAAAAAATAACCAAAAATTAATCCAAATAAATTAACAAATCGTTCCCACTAAAATAACTGTTAGAACAAATAAAAATAAACATAAATAAGCAAAAAAAGTAAAAATAATCAATCCAAATAAATAAATGAATGAAATAATAAACAAATTAAAAACTGTCCCCCTGCCAAAATAGCGGAATAGACTACAGCAATCAATCCAAAAATTAGATGAATAGTTTTATCTTCCCAGACCAAAACAAAATATTGAATAAGTGAGCTAAACAAATCCTCACCAAATTTTTTACTACGTTAATAAAACATCAAAAACCGAAAAGAATAAATATATAAAATAAAAAATGAAAATAAAAACAAGTAAAATAAATTAACCCAAATAAATAAGCCACTTCCACCAAAATAACCACCAGAATGGATTACGCACAATGCACCACTGACCCATAGATATAAATAGTCAAGAAAAATCCAACACTCGTGGCCTGATGATTGTGTCTAGCATGAAACAGCTTGTTGCCTCTGAGTGTTAACTTCAATGTTCACTTTATTACATGTATACATAAATATTTGTATCTATAAAAATAACATATAGGCAGAAAAAATATATATGTGTGTGTGTGTGTGTTTGTTTTATGTCATATGAAACTCAATGGGTTATTTAATGTCAACAAGATTTTTATTTCTGGTAATATTTTTTTTCCTTCAAAAATGTATTGCTGGTAATATTTTTTTTTATTCAATAATTAATTGCTGATAATAATTTTCCCTCAAAAAATTTATTGCCAGTATTAAAACCTATTTTTACACTTTCAATGTGTGTTGACCCCAGTTTAAGTGTTAACTATTTGCCTATAGTTGGGACCCTAACAGGTAATACGATCCTGGGTCAGGGTGGATCTGGGAAAACCAGCAATTAAGAGCTGGTTCCACACTCCTCAAAACCTCCTAATCAGAGGTCTTGCCGTTGGATATCATTTATCGTCTTACCCAAGACACGGATGTAGTTTATCGTCAGACCTAGGACAAGTATGTGTGTTACACATACAAAGACTTGTAATCATACACACTTATCACAAATATATAAAATCACACACACATACATACATACATCATTTGTTATATGTCACACACAGGTCAAGATTAAAAAGAAAAGAAAGGCAGTTATAGAGATTAACAAATCAAATGTGTTTTGTTTTAATGTTTGTTCACATCAACTTTGACATTAATTGAACCCGTGCATCTCTTGTTGTTCTCTTTACAATCATCTTAAGAAATTTTGAAAAACCTAAATCAAGAAAAGGCTAAATGTCATTGCTGCTCCAAGGATGAAATGTAGTTTCACTAGACATGTTGGTATAAATTACAATTAGTATGAACAAGAATTTAAGCCTCTGACAAAAAAGTTAACTGTTGAATTTAAAACATTTATTCATGAGTCAATTTATCGGGATAATAACTTAGGAAAAAAAAACGTTTTTATTGAAAATATAAACAAATTATTTTAGATGTCCTCAAGGCCATCAAAGTAAGGGTCATTAAAGCCTTAATCAAATTAATAAAATACATAAGAAATAAAAAATATAATAAATAAAAAGTTTCAATAACAGACTAAAATTTTTTTGTCTAATTCATTTCACTTTTACAATTGGCTTACCTTGTAAGTTAAAAATAGTTTTTATTGAGAATGGGGAGTTGCATCCCTTACGTCTACAAAGGGGCTTACAAACTATAGTAAAATAATAAAGTGAACATTATTTTATAATACTGCATTTATAATATTACACAAAGCGAACACATTATATAGAAAATTATGATATTTTTTTTTGTATTGACTGAAATTACTTTTGAAAAACATGAAACGGATACTGAAGTGAACAGTAAGAATTGATGAGAATGACTGCAAAACACTTTCCTCTCCCCAATTTATAGGCAGAAGCACACAGCGATTTCTTCCTAGCCAATCAGACAGGCCCTTTGTTGGTTTCATCTGACTCAGTCCCAGTCTGTCTTGTTTTGAAGTTAGAACTCCATGTTCTGTCTATATTTCTGAGATGAGGTATTATGTACAGTATTTACATTAGTCGGACTATTGTCCTCATCTTTGTCGCCATATTTGTCACAACGTTTCGGCCGTTGTACGCTCTGGCCTTCTTCAGGTGGTTGGAATTTCGAACTGAACCCTTTATTTCGATCACTGGGGTAGACTGTTCTAGTTCCACGTGCCATGTTTGATGGATGTCAGTTATCAGTTATCTCCTGCTAATTTTCCCTCTGAAAGTTCTCCACTGCCTTAACCGGGTATTGAACTCACACTTTTTAGGTCTGTCTGGATCTAACCAACGCCTTTATCCACTGTGCCATGTGTCCTTGAGGACATCTGGGTATGAATTTCTGGGTATTATAAACATAAATAAATAAATATGGAGAGAGAAGGGAGATCATCGTCCCCTGTGGGATCATGTTGAGATCATAGACAGGGAACACAATTGGAAAATTCATAAACTTAAGGAATCAGCACATATGCTAGGCCACAAAAATCTCCTGAGTCGACCAAGCATAGAAATAAATACAATATGGGAACCAGTAATAAGGAGTGCCAGAGAAAAGCAATGATAACAAAGTTGCAATATGAGCTCTGGTAAAAAAAACAAACATGTAATGATAACAGCAAAAATTGCAATATGAGCACTGGTAAAAAATGGTTGCTGAAAACATTAGGTTTATAATACCCAGATGTCCTCAAGGACACATGGCACAGTGGATAAAGGCGTTGGTTAGATCCAGTGACAGACCCAAAGAGTGTGAGTTCAATACCCTTCAGAGGGAAAATTAGCAGGAGATAACTGATAACTGACATCCATCAAACATGGCACATGGAACTAGAACAGTCTACCCCAGTGATCGAAATAAAGGGTTCAGTTCGAAATTCCAACCACCTGAAGAAGGCCAGAGCGTACAACGGCCGAAACGTTGTGACAAATATGGCGACAAAGATGAGGACAATAGTCTGACTAATGTAAATACAGAACTCCATGTTCATTGATCTGAATTTCCTTTTGTATATAAACTCCAATTCTTAATTTGCAAACTTTTTGCCTTATTACTGTTAATTTGCCTTGCAGATATTTTTTCCTTGCTTTATATTATTTTTTGCTCTGTTCTTTTTTTCTTGTTTATTGCAAACTTTGTCAATTCTTTTTGTTGTACAGTTCTGCCATTTATTTACATTTAATAATGGCCACTTACTCGACACATGGTTACAAGCTTTTGTCCCCAAGTGAGTATTCGTCTTTCTGTTCCAGCTTCCGTTTTTGCTTCTGTCCCAGTTTGGCCATTGAAACCCTGACTCTGGGCTTGCTGATCAAATAAATAGCTTTGATTTGTCTTTAAATTCATTTCCTTCATAGGCCCTGCATAAGTTTGCATCTGGTTAATCAGCAGCAGTGAAAGATTGCAGCATATCCTGTTCGCTGTTTAATCAGGGGCCATAATTAATTTCAACCCTAACCCATTAGAATGACACAAACATGCACACCAACGTGGAAATGCATTGAAAATCATAAAGGGATTGTCAACAGTCAGGAATTAATGCAAAACATAGATAGAATAAGGCTCTCTCTCTCTCTCTCTATATATATATATATATATATATATATTTTAAATAAAAACAGACCACTTAAGGTTCCATATAATAAATTATTTCACCACAGCCCTTCCAAAGGACAGTGGATCATCAGATTTATTTCCAAATGTTGAAATGAAAAAATGAAAATAAATTTACACATTTATGACGGGCAATAATAAGGAAACTCACGAAGTGGGGCAGTGTAGGGAGGTAGAGAGACAGCGTTGAGTTAGATGTAACATTTCTATTGTTTCAAATTTAAATATTCGCTGAAATCTAGACATTGACACTTTAAATCTGTTAACGGAAGTTATAGCTTGATTAGGAAGTGGGATGGAGAGAAATATATATTGAAAAAAGAGAAAAAGAAAAAGAGAGAAAAAAAGAGAAAGAGGTTGTAAACAAGTGTCATTAACTTCTATTGGAATAGGCATTGTTTTTTTTCTTTACTTTGAGATTTCGTAAATTTTTCAGTTTAAACAGTCTAAGCCATTTAATTATGTTAAAGTTTTTTTAAAACCTTATTACGGACATTTTGGGGATTTAATGTGAAATAGTCGATCC
>CAXIWW010000210.1:0-27500 GCA_964036315.1 Acanthosepion esculentum
GGAGAGGCTTAGCAGAAAAGGTCTGAACAGGTGAAACTAAAGAACGTAGCTCATCAGAACATTTGCCATGGAAATAGCAGTAGAGTAGGGAGAGGCTTAGCAGAAAAGGTCTGAACAGGTGAAACTAAAGAACGTAGCTCATCAGAACATTTGCCATGGAAATTGCAGTAGAGTAGGGAGAGGCTTAGCAGAAAAGGTCTGGACAGGTGAAACTAAAGAACGTAGCTCATCAGAACATTTGCCATGGAAATTGCAGTAGAGTAGGGAGAGGCTTAGCAGAAAAGGTCTGAACAGGTGAAACTAAAGAACGTAGCTCATCAGAACATTTGCCATGGAAATAGCAGTAGAGTAGGGAGAGGCTTAGCAGAAAAGGTCTGGACAGGTGAAACTAAAGAACGTAGCTCATCAGAACATTTGCCATGGAAATTGCAGTAGAGTAGGGAGAGGCTTAGCAGAAAAGGTCTGGACAGGTGAAACTAAAGAACGTAGCTCATCAGAACATTTGCCATGGAAATTGCAGTAGAGTAGGGAGAGGCTTAGCAGAAAAGGTCTGGACAGGTGAAACTAAAGAACGTAGCTCATCAGAACATTTGCCATGGAAATTGCAGTAGAGTAGGGAGAGGCTTAGCAGAAAAGGTCTGACAGGTGGAACTAAAGAACGTAGCTCATCAGAACATTTGCCATGGAAATAGCAGTAGAGTAGGGAGAGGCTTAGCAGAAAAGGTCTGGACAGGTGAAACTAAAGAACGTAGCTCATCAGAACATTTGCCATGGAAATAGCAGTAGAGTAGGGAGAGGCTTAGCAGAAAAGGTCTGGACAGGTGAAACTAAAGAACGTAGCTCATCAGAACATTTGCCATGGAAATTGCAGTAGAGTAGGGAGAGGCTTAGCAGAAAAGGTCTGGACAGGTGAAACTAAAGAACGTAGCTCATCAGAACATTTGCCATGGAAATTGCAGTAGAGTAGGGAGAGGCTTAGCAGAAAAGGTCTGGACAGGTGGAAACTAAAGAACGTAGCTCATCAGAGCATTTGCCATGGAAATAGCAGTAGAGTAGGGAGAGGCTTAGCAGAAAAGGTCTGGACAGGTGGAACTAAAGAACGTAGCTCATCAGAACATTTGCCATGGAAATAGCAGTAGAGTAGGGAGAGGCTTAGCAGAAAAGGTCTGGACAGGTGAAACTAAAGAACGTAGCTCATCAGAACATTTGCCATGGAAATTGCAGTAGAGTAGGGAGAGGCTTAGCAGAAAAGGTCTGGACAGGTGAAACTAAAGAACGTAGCTCATCAGAACATTTGCCATGGAAATAGCAGTAGAGTAGGGAGAGGCTTAGCAGAAAAGGTCTGGACAGGTGAAACTAAAGAACGTAGCTCATCAGAACATTTGCCATGGAAATTGCAGTAGAGTAGGGAGAGGCTTAGCAGAAAAGGTCTGGACAGGTGAAACTAAAGAACGTAGCTCATCAGAACATTTGCCATGGAAATAGCAGTAGAGTAGGGAGAGGCTTAGCAGAAAAGGTCTGGACAGGTGGAACTAAAGAACGTAGCTCATCAGAACATTTGCCATGGAAATTGCAGTAGAGTAGGGAGAGGCTTAGCAGAAAAGGTCTGGACAGGTGAAACTAAAGAACGTAGCTCATCAGAACATTTGCCATGGAAATTGCAGTAGAGTAGGGAGAGGCTTAGCAGAAAAGGTCTGGACAGGTGGAACTAAAGAACGTAGCTCATCAGAACATTTGCCATGGAAATTGCAGTAGAGTAGGGAGAGGCTTAGCAGAAAAGGTCTGGACAGGTGAAACTAAAGAACGTAGCTCATCAGAACATTTGCCATGGAAATTGCAGTAGAGTAGGGAGAGGCTTAGCAGAAAAGGTCTGGACAGGTGGAACTAAAGAACGTAGCTCATCAGAACATTTGCCATGGAAATTGCAGTAGAGTAGGGAGAGGCTTAGCAGAAAAGGTCTGGACAGGTGAAACTAAAGAACGTAGCTCATCAGAACATTTGCCATGGAAATTGCAGTAGAGTAGGGAGAGGCTTAGCAGAAAAGGTCTGGACAGGTGGAACTAAAGAACGTAGCTCATCAGAGCATTTGCCATGGAAATAGCAGTAGAGTAGGGAGAGGCTTAGCAGAAAAGGTCTGGACAGGTGGAACTAAAGAACGTAGCTCATCAGAACATTTGCCATGGAAATAGCAGTAGAGTAGGGAGAGGCTTAGCAGAAAAGGTCTGGACAGGTGAAACTAAAGAACGTAGCTCATCAGAACATTTGCCATGGAAATTGCAGTAGAGTAGGGAGAGGCTTAGCAGAAAAGGTCTGGACAGGTGAAACTAAAGAACGTAGCTCATCAGAACATTTGCCATGGAAATTGCAGTAGAGTAGGGAGAGGCTTAGCAGAAAAGGTCTGGACAGGTGGAACTAAAGAACGTAGCTCATCAGAACATTTGCCATGGAAATAGCAGTAGAGTAGGGAGAGGCTTAGCAGAAAAGGTCTGGACAGGTGGAACTAAAGAACGTAGCTCATCAGAACATTTGCCATGGAAATAGCAGTAGAGTAGGGAGAGGCTTAGCAGAAAAGGTCTGGACAGGTGGAACTAAAGAACGTAGCTCATCAGAACATTTGCCATGGAAATAGCAGTAGAGTAGGGAGAGGCTTAGCAGAAAAGGTCTGGACAGGTGAAACTAAAGAACGTAGCTCATCAGAACATTTGCCATGGAAATAGCAGTAGAGTAGGGAGAGGCTTAGCAGAAAAGGTCTGGACAGGTGGAACTAAAGAACGTAGCTCATCAGAACATTTGCCATGGAAATTGCAGTAGAGTAGGGAGAGGCTTAGCAGAAAAGGTCTGGACAGGTGGAACTAAAGAACGTAGCTCATCAGAACATTTGCCATGGAAATAGCAGTAGAGTAGGGAGAGGCTTAGCAGAAAAGGTCTGGACAGGTGAAACTAAAGAACGTAGCTCATCAGAACATTTGCCATGGAAATTGCAGTAGAGTAGGGAGAGGCTTAGCAGAAAAGGTCTGGACAGGTGGAACTAAAGAACGTAGCTCATCAGAACATTTGCCATGGAAATTGCAGTAGAGTAGGGAGAGGCTTAGCAGAAAAGGTCTGGACAGGTGAAACTAAAGAACGTAGCTCATCAGAACATTTGCCATGGAAATTGCAGTAGAGTAGGGAGAGGCTTAGCAGAAAAGGTCTGGACAGGTGGAACTAAAGAACGTAGCTCATCAGAGCATTTGCCATGGAAATAGCAGTAGAGTAGGGAGAGGCTTAGCAGAAAAGGTCTGGACAGGTGGAACTAAAGAACGTAGCTCATCAGAACATTTGCCATGGAAATAGCAGTAGAGTAGGGAGAGGCTTAGCAGAAAAGGTCTGGACAGGTGAAACTAAAGAACGTAGCTCATCAGAACATTTGCCATGGAAATTGCAGTAGAGTAGGGAGAGGCTTAGCAGAAAAGGTCTGGACAGGTGAAACTAAAGAACGTAGCTCATCAGAACATTTGCCATGGAAATTGCAGTAGAGTAGGGAGAGGCTTAGCAGAAAAGGTCTGGACAGGTGAAACTAAAGAACGTAGCTCATCAGAACATTTGCCATGGAAATTGCAGTAGAGTAGGGAGAGGCTTAGCAGAAAAGGTCTGGACAGGTGGAACTAAAGAACGTAGCTCATCAGAGCATTTGCCATGGAAATAGCAGTAGAGTAGGGAGAGGCTTAGCAGAAAAGGTCTGGACAGGTGGAACTAAAGAACGTAGCTCATCAGAACATTTGCCATGGAAATAGCAGTAGAGTAGGGAGAGGCTTAGCAGAAAAGGTCTGGACAGGTGAAACTAAAGAACGTAGCTCATCAGAACATTTGCCATGGAAATAGCAGTAGAGTAGGGAGAGGCTTAGCAGAAAAGGTCTGGACAGGTGGAACTAAAGAACGTAGCTCATCAGAACATTTGCCATGGAAATAGCAGTAGAGTAGGGAGAGGCTTAGCAGAAAAGGTCTGGACAGGTGGAACTAAAGGACGTAGCTCATCAGAACATTTGTCATGGAAATAGCAGTAGAGTAGGGAGAGGCTTAGCAGTAAAGGTCTGGACAGGTGGAACTAAAGAACGTAGCTCATCAGAACATTTGCCATGGAAATAGCAGTAGAGTAGGGAGAGGCTTAGCTGTAAAGGTCTGGACAGGTGGAACTAAAGAACGTAGCTCATCAGAACATTTGCCATGGAAATAGCAGTAGAGTAGGGAGAGGCTTAGCAGAAAAGGTCTGGACAGGTGGAACTAAAGAACGTAGCTCATCAGAACATTTGCCATGGAAATAGCAGTAGAGTAGGGAGAGGCTTAGCTGTAAAGGTCTGAACAGGTGGAACTAAAGAACGTAGCTCATCAGAACATTTGCCATGGAAATAGCAGTAGAGTAGGGAGAGGCTTAGCAGAAAAGGTCTGGACAGGTGGAACTAAAGAACGTAGCTCGTCAGAACATTTGCCATGGAAATAGCAGTAGAGTAGGGAGAGGCTTAGCAGAAAAGGTCTGGACAGGTGAAACTAAAGAACGTAGCTCATCAGAGCATTTGCCATGGAAATAGCAGTAGAGTAGGGAGAGGCTTAGCAGAAAAGGTCTGGACAGGTGGAACTAAAGAACGTAGCTCATCAGAACATTTGTCATGGAAATAGCAGTAGAGTAGGGAGAGGCTTAGCTGTAAAGGTCTGGACAGGTGGAACTAAAGAACGTAGCTCATCAGAACATTTGCCATGGAAATAGCAGTAGAGTAGGGAGAGGCTTAGCAGTAAAGGTCTGGACAGGTGGAACTAAAGAACGTAGCTCATCAGAACATTTGCCATGGAAATAGCAGTAGAGTAGGGAGAGGCTTAGCAGAAAAGGTCTGGACAGGTGGAACTAAAGAACGTAGCTCGTCAGAACATTTGCCATGGAAATAGCAGTAGAGTAGGGAGAGGCTTAGCTGTAAAGGTCTGAACAGGTGGAACTAAAGAACGTAGCTCATCAGAACATTTGTCATGGAAATAGCAGTAGAGTAGGGAGAGGCTTAGCTGTAAAGGTCTGGACAGGTGGAACTAAAGGACGTAGCTCATCAGAACATTTGCCATGGAAATTGCAGTAGAGTAGGGAGAGGCTTAGCTGTAAAGGTCTGGACAGGTGAAACTAAAGAACGTAGCTCATCAGAACATTTGCCATGGAAATTGCAGTAGAGTAGGGAGAGGCTTAGCAGTAAAGGTCTGGACAGGTGGAACTAAAGAACGTAGCTCATCAGAACATTTGTCATGGAAATTGCAGTAGAGTAGGGAGAGGCTTAGCAGAAAAGGTCTGGACAGGTGGAACTAAAGAACGTAGCTCATCAGAACATTTGCCATGGAAATTGCAGTAGAGTAGGGAGAGGCTTAGCAGTAAAGGTCTGGACAGGTGGAACTAAAGAACGTAGCTCATCAGAACATTTGCCATGGAAATAGCAGTAGAGTAGGGAGAGGCTTAGCAGAAAAGGTCTGGACAGGTGGAACTAAAGAACGTAGCTCGTCAGAACATTTGCCATGGAAATAGCAGTAGAGTAGGGAGAGGCTTAGCTGTAAAGGTCTGAACAGGTGGAACTAAAGGACGTAGCTCATCAGAACATTTGTCATGGAAATAGCAGTAGAGTAGGGAGAGGCTTAGCAGAAAAGGTCTGAACAGGTGAAACTAAAGAACGTAGCTCATCAGAACATTTGTCATGGAAATAGCAGTAGAGTAGGGAGAGGCTTAGCTGTAAAGGTCTGGACAGGTGAAACTAAAGAACGTAGCTCGTCAGAACATTTGCCATGGAAATTGCAGTAGAGTAGGGAGAGGCTTAGCAGAAAAGGTCTGAACAGGTGGAACTAAAGAACGTAGCTCATCAGAACATTTGCCATGGAAATAGCAGTAGAGTAGGGAGAGGCTTAGCTGTAAAGGTCTGAACAGGTGGAACTAAAGGACGTAGCTCATCAGAACATTTGTCATGGAAATAGCAGTAGATTAGGGAGAGGCTTAGCTGTAAAGGTCTGAACAGGTGGAACTAAAGGACGTAGCTCATCAGAACATTTGTCATGGAAATAGCAGTAGAGTAGGGAGAGGCTTAGCTGTAAAGGTCTGAACAGGTGGAACTAAAGGACGTAGCTCATCAGAACATTTGCCATGGAAATTGCAGTAGAGTAGGGAGAGGCTTAGCAGAAAAGGTCTGGACAGGTGAAACTAAAGAACGTAGCTCATCAGAACATTTGCCATGGAAATAGCAGTAGAGTAGGGAGAGGCTTAGCAGAAAAGGTCTGGACAGGTGGAACTAAAGAACGTAGCTCATCAGAACATTTGCCATGGAAATAGCAGTAGAGTAGGGAGAGGCTTAGCTGTAAAGGTCTGAACAGGTGGAACTAAAGGACGTAGCTCATCAGAACATTTGCCATGGAAATTGCAGTAGAGTAGGGAGAGGCTTAGCAGAAAAGGTCTGGACAGGTGAAACTAAAGAACGTAGCTCATCAGAACATTTGCCATGGAAATAGCAGTAGAGTAGGGAGAGGCTTAGCAGAAAAGGTCTGGACAGGTGGAACTAAAGAACGTAGCTCATCAGAACATTTGCCATGGAAATAGCAGTAGAGTAGGGAGAGGCTTAGCAGAAAAGGTCTGGACAGGTGGAACTAAAGAACGTAGCTCATCAGAACATTTGCCATGGAAATTGCAGTAGAGTAGGGAGAGGCTTAGCAGAAAAGGTCTGGACAGGTGGAACTAAAGAACGTAGCTCGTCAGAACATTTGCCATGGAAATAGCAGTAGAGTAGGGAGAGGCTTAGCTGTAAAGGTCTGAACAGGTGGAACTAAAGAACGTAGCTCATCAGAACATTTGTCATGGAAATAGCAGTAGAGTAGGGAGAGGCTTAGCTGTAAAGGTCTGGACAGGTGGAACTAAAGGACGTAGCTCATCAGAACATTTGCCATGGAAATTGCAGTAGAGTAGGGAGAGGCTTAGCTGTAAAGGTCTGGACAGGTGAAACTAAAGAACGTAGCTCATCAGAACATTTGCCATGGAAATTGCAGTAGAGTAGGGAGAGGCTTAGCAGTAAAGGTCTGGACAGGTGAAACTAAAGAACGTAGCTCGTCAGAACATTTGCCATGGAAATTGCAGTAGAGTAGGGAGAGGCTTAGCAGAAAAGGTCTGAACAGGTGGAACTAAAGAACGTAGCTCATCAGAACATTTGCCATGGAAATAGCAGTAGAGTAGGGAGAGGCTTAGCTGTAAAGGTCTGAACAGGTGGAACTAAAGGACGTAGCTCATCAGAACATTTGTCATGGAAATAGCAGTAGATTAGGGAGAGGCTTAGCTGTAAAGGTCTGAACAGGTGGAACTAAAGGACGTAGCTCATCAGAACATTTGTCATGGAAATAGCAGTAGAGTAGGGAGAGGCTTAGCTGTAAAGGTCTGAACAGGTGGAACTAAAGGACGTAGCTCATCAGAACATTTGCCATGGAAATTGCAGTAGAGTAGGGAGAGGCTTAGCAGAAAAGGTCTGAACAGGTGGAACTAAAGAACGTAGCTCATCAGAACATTTGCCATGGAAATAGCAGTAGAGTAGGGAGAGGCTTAGCTGTAAAGGTCTGAACAGGTGGAACTAAAGGACGTAGCTCATCAGAACATTTGTCATGGAAATAGCAGTAGATTAGGGAGAGGCTTAGCTGTAAAGGTCTGAACAGGTGGAACTAAAGGACGTAGCTCATCAGAACATTTGTCATGGAAATAGCAGTAGAGTAGGGAGAGGCTTAGCTGTAAAGGTCTGAACAGGTGGAACTAAAGGACGTAGCTCATCAGAACATTTGCCATGGAAATTGCAGTAGAGTAGGGAGAGGCTTAGCAGAAAAGGTCTGGACAGGTGAAACTAAAGAACGTAGCTCATCAGAACATTTGCCATGGAAATAGCAGTAGAGTAGGGAGAGGCTTAGCAGAAAAGGTCTGGACAGGTGGAACTAAAGAACGTAGCTCATCAGAACATTTGCCATGGAAATAGCAGTAGAGTAGGGAGAGGCTTAGCTGTAAAGGTCTGAACAGGTGGAACTAAAGGACGTAGCTCATCAGAACATTTGTCATGGAAATAGCAGTAGATTAGGGAGAGGCTTAGCTGTAAAGGTCTGAACAGGTGGAACTAAAGGACGTAGCTCATCAGAACATTTGTCATGGAAATAGCAGTAGAGTAGGGAGAGGCTTAGCTGTAAAGGTCTGAACAGGTGGAACTAAAGGACGTAGCTCATCAGAACATTTGTCATGGAAATAGCAGTAGATTAGGGAGAGGCTTAGCTGTAAAGGTCTGAACAGGTGGAACTAAAGGACGTAGCTCATCAGAACATTTGTCATGGAAATAGCAGTAGAGTAGGGAGAGGCTTAGCTGTAAAGGTCTGAACAGGTGGAACTAAAGGACGTAGCTCATCAGAACATTTGTCATGGAAATAGCAGTAGATTAGGGAGAGGCTTAGCTGTAAAGGTCTGAACAGGTGGAACTAAAGGACGTAGCTCATCAGAACATTTGTCATGGAAATAGCAGTAGAGTAGGGAGAGGCTTAGCTGTAAAGGTCTGAACAGGTGGAACTAAAGGACGTAGCTCATCAGAACATTTGCCATGGAAATTGCAGTAGAGTAGGGAGAGGCTTAGCAGAAAAGGTCTGGACAGGTGAAACTAAAGAACGTAGCTCATCAGAACATTTGCCATGGAAATAGCAGTAGAGTAGGGAGAGGCTTAGCTGTAAAGGTCTGAACAGGTGGAACTAAAGGACGTAGCTCATCAGAACATTTGCCATGGAAATAGCAGTAGAGTAGGGAGAGGCTTAGCAGAAAAGGTCTGGACAGGTGGAACTAAAGAACGTAGCTCATCAGAACATTTGCCATGGAAATAGCAGTAGAGTAGGGAGAGGCTTAGCTGTAAAGGTCTGAACAGGTGGAACTAAAGGACGTAGCTCATCAGAACATTTGCCATGGAAATAGCAGTAGAGTAGGGAGAGGCTTAGCTGTAAAGGTCTGAACAGGTGGAACTAAAGAACGTAGCTCATCAGAACATTTGCCATGGAAATAGCAGTAGAGTAGGGAGAGGCTTAGCTGTAAAGGTCTGAACAGGTGGAACTAAAGAACGTAGCTCATCAGAACATTTGCCATGGAAATAGCAGTAGATTAGGGAGAGGCTTAGCTGTAAAGGTCTGAACAGGTGGAACTAAAGGACGTAGCTCATCAGAACATTTGTCATGGAAATAGCAGTAGAGTAGGGAGAGGCTTAGCAGAAAAGGTCTGGACAGGTGGAACTAAAGAACGTAGCTCATCAGAACATTTGCCATGGAAATAGCAGTAGAGTAGGGAGAGGCTTAGCTGTAAAGGTCTGAACAGGTGGAACTAAAGGACGTAGCTCATCAGAACATTTGCCATGGAAATAGCAGTAGAGTAGGGAGAGGCTTAGCTGTAAAGGTCTGAACAGGTGGAACTAAAGAACGTAGCTCATCAGAACATTTGCCATGGAAATAGCAGTAGAGTAGGGAGAGGCTTAGCAGAAAAGGTCTGGACAGGTGGAACTAAAGAATGTATATTTACCTATAGATTCAAGTATAATCCTGATCAATGTTTGCTTATAGACTCAAGAATATACCCAAACATGTTTACCAATAGAACCCAGTATAATTTGATCAATGTTTACCTATAGACACTAGTATAATCCTCATCAACATTTGATTATGGCGTCAAGTATTAATCAAACCAATGTTTACCTGTAGATTCAAGTATAATCCCCATCAATGTCTATTCTCCTAGTCGTCAGTACATTTGTGTACTTATAAAATTTGTACAACATCTATAAATCTCTTGATCAATTTGAAAGCCAATGATAATTAAGTTAAGCGCAATACCTGGGGATCTTTCCTGGAGGCAGTACCTCTCCAAAGTATTAAGAAGATTAGTGGCTTGCAGCAAATGCTAAGTGGCCTTGGGAAAACTTCTAGATGACTGGCCATGCAACCTTGAATCACATGTGGAAGATGCTCCACATGAAAAGATCACGTGGTACTTGTTGTTAACTTGGGGTAATAGTGATAAAAAGAGAGAGAGAGAGAGAGTGTGTATATATGTGTGTGTGTATATATATATATATATATATATATATATATATATATATATATATATATATATATATATATATATATATACACACACACCTAAAATGAAACACCAATTTATGCATGACCACCAAAGTTAAGCAACATTGACCATGGTCATACTTAGATGAGTGACTGCTTGAGAATACCAGGTTCTGTAAGTTTGGATATGTGTGTAGTGTAATGCATAATAACTTGAAATTCGAAATCGTAGAGCAAAGTTCCAACTTCATTTTGGTTTGTTTATATTCACTTACATGCAAATGCTTCTAGGAAATGTATGAATCCACCTCTACTCCTCAAGCTATGGGTTAATTAGTAGGCCTTGTATCAGTAAATCATTATTAGTTTTAAAAAGGTTCTTACAATCTCAAAAATATTTTCTGGCTTTAAATAACCTGGAAAGGGTGATAAACCATAAAAATGAATCAATCAATCACACATAAAAATAACATTTTTAATTTATTTATCCATGAATACTCCTGTTTCATGCTTAGTGTTATGGGAACTTACCCATAATAATAATGGACTATTCCGTACATCATAAATACTGCACCTCAAGAAGGAGCAGTCAGTTCAGTTCAGAGACAGTCCTTTTTGGACGACTCGGCTAGACGGTCGAACTCTCTGCCTCTGGGCAGAGAGGAACCCGGACGAGGCTCCGCCAAAGGGCAGAGCCTCGTTCGAGGCGGTTGACCAACCCGATCCCGTTTATACGGGTTCTACGGGCATTTTTTGGCAACATTAAACCGGCCTTGTGCCACATTCGACACATGTGGGCGTGTTGTTGAACATCAGTTCAGTTTAGAGTCAGAGTCGCGTCAGACGATTACTGTAGGACATTGGAATAGTGATACTGGTCGAGACAACATAGTTCACTCTAACCAAATTTGATATTCATTACTAATACTTCTACTTCTTTGTACATATTTCTGTTTGTAATATATCTGTGTTATTCCATACCTGTGTTCGAGTTATTCTTCATTGGTTCTACCTTGGACCCTCACCGTGGTACAAGGACCTTGGACATAACACTTAGTGGCTTTTCAAAAGGGGTAATTGTTTATTATAAACATTTCTGAGATTTTGCTATCTTTTTAAAGTATTTTAACTAGAGCATATACAGACCCGGATATAAGAGCAACCCGGATATAAGAGAGATTGTATCTGGTCCCAAATTAGAGCCATACTTACCTAAACAAAATAGACCAAACCCGGATATAAGAGACTTATCCGGTCACACAACTCTCTTATATCCGGGTTACACTGTACAAAATACATATAAGGAAAGGAATATACAAATTTCACTGTGATCAACACACAACATCGACAGTCTGTTTCATGCTTAAATACAATTTTCACATGACTGTATTTTGGATTGACTATGTATATATGCTGGTCAATAATGCATTATAGGTAGTATTATCTTGAGGGTTATTGGGTGCACAACAGTTATATTTAAAATTATTCTGCTAAATAACCATAATGCCAAGTTCTATATTTATGTTTACATATGCTCTATCCTTGATATTGAGCACTTTAACCCATAAATATAGCATACCTTAAAACTATATTTTTATCATATTATATATATATATATATATGGTAAAATGATATATAAATTTCAATATCTCAGAACAATTTTAGGAAAATCTATAACAAAATGGAAAAATGTAAATTTAAAATTTCAGTATCCCCTATCCTTCATGCATATATGTAATCATATCAATATAAACGTCACTTTAGTCCGATGAAGTCCTAAAGAACAATACATCACAGAAAATAAATTTTCCATTTCGTCATAGGTTTTCCTTATAGATATATACAGGGTGCGATGGATAAATTGTCATCTAAATTACACAAAAAAGACAATAACACTGACATTTCATTCTAAGAGATACATTTACCAAAATTACTCAAAAATACCTTGAAACACTAAAGAGTAAATTTATTCAATAAAATCACCATTGGCCTCAACCAGTGCCTCCAGACGACTTCGGAATCTCCTCCAACACTTCTGGATGGTGAATGCTGCCATAATCCTTGCCTTCAGTTCATCTTTGGTGTTACAAGGAGTTTTGTTGGTTTCTCAATTCCGCCCCACACATAATAATCAAGGGGGTTGTAGTTTGGGGAGTTAGGTGATAAGATATAAGAGGCAATATGGTCACGGAAATTGTCTGACAGCCATGACTGAATTCTTCTGCTTGTGTGGCATAGTGCAGATCCGGTTGTCAGACAATGGGTCTTCCTGCAGCAACCCTCTTGACCCAGGGTAGCATTACCTCATCAAAGCACTTGGTGTAAGCCTCCATGTTAAAACTGAGGCACTCACCAACAAATTCGGGAGTTCTTTTCTTATCTGAATCCTCTGAACTGTCCTCACATTGATGCCCAAACACTCTGAAATGTTTGTATTGAAACTTCCAGAGTGAATGGCAAGAAGCAGAGCACAGTGTTTCCAAATTTCTGGTGGAGTGAACTGCACCATGGTGCTCTTTTTCCCATAGACTGTGCCCAACTGACCATATTATACTGTGTAGTCGACAAAATCAAAAACAATGTGCAGGTGTAAAATTAAAAATATAAAATGACGACAACTTATCTATTGCACCCTGTGTGTGTGTGTGTGTGTGTGTATATATATATATATATATATATATATATATATATATATGAAGAAATATAGTCTTAAGGTGCTATGTTTACGGGATAAAGTACTCAATATCAGAGATAGAGCGTGTGTAAATATAAAAGTGAATATTTGAAGTCAACACTTAGAGGCGACAGTGTTTCATGCTCAATGCAATTGTCAGGCCACGACCATTGCATTGAGCATGAAACAGACTGTCGCTTCTAAGTGTTGACTTCTATGTTCACTTTTATATTTATATATATATATATATATATATATATATATATATATATATATATATATATATATGTGTGTATGTATAGTGGCTGTCAACTCACAAAGTGAGTATGATCATCACTGACATGTCCAGTACATCAGTTAAGCTCCCACCCCCCACAACACTGCCTTCATTTGTTGTGTGAACGACAGTGGCTCATGAAGTCAGTCATCAATCTGCATTTCTTGTTACATATATGGCATGTCAAATCATTTCTGGGTGGTGGAAGTTGACTTTGAACATCATCATTTCCAATGTGTTTTTTTATACGCCTTGTCAGGCCCGACCTGGACTTGCACACTCTAGTGCAGGTCAAGCATTCAAAGCATGCCAATATGAAATCATCATATGCAATCTGGTGACTGAGCAGACCTGCCTTGGACAGACATATCCAATTGTATTGGGTACATGGCCTGGTTGGCATCTCATGGCAATTCAGGGATTCCTTCTGAACTCCTCTCTTCAGTTCTATATATTCTTGTTATGCCTCATGGAAGATCTTGACGCCATCAGCAATTCAGTTCTCCAAGAAACACAGTCTTCCCAGTTATCCAGACCAATATTTCACTTGTATAGTGACTCTTTAAGACAATCTTTGTAACAAAGTTTTGGCTTGTGCCAAATCTTTCCCAATTCCAATTCTACATACATCAATTGCTTTGCATTCTGTTATCTGCCATATGAATAACGTGTATATATACATATATGCATACATACATACATACATACCATGGCCAACTATTTGTCTACAAGTACCTTTTTCAAAATGAGATTTCATTTATTAAATATTTTTAAATTCCGACCATGTGCACAACAACCAAGTTAGCTTCAGAGAAAATGGCAACAAAAAGGAAACTAATGCTTAACATCTAGAAGAGACACTTGTGGTTTCTGGAGCACATAATGAGGAAGGAGGGCTTGGAAAATCTAATACTCACAGGACAGATTAAAGGCAAGAGACACAGTGGAAAACAAAGCATAACATACTTCGTGAACTTGAGTAAATGGATGGCAAAACAGGGTTTAGGAGACATAACAGAAAGGTAATGGTTAATAAGAGCTACAAGGGACAGGAAGTTGTGGAGAGCCATGATCACTTATATCGTGTGTGGACAGGGTACATAAAGAGGAAGAATGTGTAGCTTCACCTCCATTCATATTACAAATGGTGCACTTTTATAAACTTAAGAAAAGGGAATATCCCTTCATTCCCCAAATTATTGTCTTCAATGGAAAAACTATTTGCAAGACTGACTAACAATTAGTAAAAAAATGAAAGTGCTAAGATGTTGATGGAAGAGAAGTTTGGTTTGTTTACGGTATATCAACCTCAATGGGTTATTTAACACTGACAAGATTCTTATTGCTGGTAATATTTTTTCTATCTATCTATCTCTCTATCTATCTATTTCAGTATATATTGGTTTAGTTTGTTTTGTTTTATGGTATATCAACCTCAATGGGTTATTTAATGCTGACCAGATTTTTATTGCTGGTAATATTTTTTATCTATCTATCTATCTATCTATCTATGTCAGTATATATTGGTTTGATTTGGTTTGTTTTATGGTATATCAACCTCAATGGGTTATTTAATGCTGACAAGATTTTTATGGTTAGTAATATTTTTTTCTTTCTATCTATCTATATATCTATCTATCTTTGTAGGTATATATTGGTTTGATTTGGTTTGTTTTATGGTATATCAACCTCGATGGGTTATTTAATGTTGACCAGATTTTTATTGCTGGTAATATTTTTTTCTATCTATCTATCTATCTATCTATCTATGTAGGTATATATTGGTTTTGTTTGGTTTGTTTTATGGTATATCAACCTCAATGGGTTATTTAATGCTGACAAGATTTTTATTGCTGGTAATATAACATAAACTGTAGATCTGTCTGCAGAATAGCATTACATTATTGTTACATAATTATAGTGAAATCATTAAGTTTTTTTGTGAAAAACATTTTATTTTTGGTAGTATATTAATTTAGAAATATTCCTTTTTACAGGGTTTATTTTTGAAATGGCATAAGATCATTTTAAATTTCAGAATTTCGCTATTGCCCATCAAAATGACTGGAAGAAAGTGATCTAAAAACAACAATGGAAAAGAGGGGTAACAAAGTGTAAACGAAATAGCTCCAGTTTGTTCAACTTAGGAAACTTAGCATTGTAGCCAAAATATTCTAAAATGCTGCCAATAACAAAAGAGAAAATGAAAAATACCTAACAACAAATTGAATATAGCATCAAAATTTATATTGTTTTTATTTATTTGTTATGTAATTAAATACATAATTTGGAATTTCACTGTTGCCCATCAAAATGACTGGAAGAAAGCAATCTAAAAACAACAATGGAAAAGAGAGGTAACAAAGCCTAAACAAAATAGCTCCAGTTTGTTCAACTTAGGAAATTTAGCATTGCAGCCAAAGTATTCTAAAATGCTGCCAATAACAGAGGAGAAAATGAGAAATACCTAACAACAAATCAAATATAGCATCAAAATTTATATTATTTTTATTGATTTGTTATGTAACTAAATACATAATTATCAACAATGTTTTCATAAAACTTGATATTTCCTGTAATAAATCCATTTACAATCCCTTATGGCTAACCATGAATAGAAATGTTGATCAAAACTTCCTAAAACCTTTAAGCACATTTTGCTGCAACATTATCAGATGTTGAATATGTCCCATCTTCGCTAAGAGCATCATATATATATATATATATATATATATATAACTATTCAACACATTGTATCTGGAATTAACAATGCACCCCACAATTTACTGAGAGCCATCATTAAAATCCTAACTCCATTCCTAGGCACCATTTGTATAGCATACATCAAACATTTGGGTGACTTACTCCTAAGAATACAACACATAAATATAACTAACATATATATGGCTAGTCTAGGCATCAAATCACTACATACCAAATGCCTCAATATACTAAGAAATCACCTGAATAAATCCAAGGAAAAGCTTCCTCTACCCATCCACAAAATCATAAAGATGTATAAATTAAGTACTAATCACTGTTTCTTTTTTCTCTAATATATTCTACAAACCAAAATTCAGTTTATCCATGGGGTCTCCTATCAGTGGTGTTCTCGCTTGCCTCTTTCTTGAATTCTTAGGATATGCCCCATTTAAACTTATCTTACCTAACAGCTCTACTACTTACTTAATATACATTGATGACATCTTTTTTATCCCCACGACACTAACTTTTAAATATAATAGCTAAACTTAATAATGTTGAACGAACCATCCAATTCACACACAAATTTGAAACATAACACTCTATCTTCCCTTGATATCCTATTAATTCATAATGTTAATAAATTAGAAATAAGGTTTACCATAAACCCACAAACAAAAATGACCTTATCAATTTCTCTTCCAACCACAACCAGATAATAAAACCTGGAATAATTACAGGATTTTATCTTAGAGCCCTTAGGATATGTAACCCTGAATATATTAATGAAGAAGAGGATTATATTGAGAACACATTCAAGCTTCTACACTACCCATACAATTTCATCTTAAAGGCCAAAAAAAACAAGCTCACAAAATCCATAAAACCAAACAAACAAATACTTCCAACAAAATTATACAAAATTCATAATCCTACCTTCCAACACTTCAACTAAATTAGCAAATAAATTAGTCATCCCTAATATGAGGATTGTTGCATCCACCTCCAAAAATATCGGAGATATAATCAGGATAAAAATAAAATAAAAAATAATTCAAATGCTGGAGTTTATCAAATAAAATGTCTACAGTGCAATAACATGTCCATTGGAGAGACTACACTTTTACATTGGGGAGATTCACATTCAGGAACGTAAAAGAGATTTGTGTATAGATAAACATTCAAATTATTTTGTATTACACTGCAACAACATAGGGCATAACTTTAATTTCACTAATGCCAGCTTTATTAAAAAAAGAACATAACTCTTTAAAGAGAAAATATTATGAAAATATATTTATAGCAACATTACCAACTATTAACACCCATTTAAAAAATTACATTATATCACCATTTTTATACAGATCTATTATTCATGAATCTAACTTCTCTCTTCCGAATACATAAAAATCAATATATATACAAAATACACACAAGATATACTTTAATGAAAATTTTTTTCAAAACATCCCGCAGCGTCTCACTACACAATTTAGCATCAAGAATGTTTGCCACACGTATTTAAATATTATCCGTTACTTCATTACACAACACGTATTTAACTAATAAGAGATAAAGAAACACAACATAATCTGCATCTCTTTGCTTTTTATCATTTCTACCCATAATAATAATGGACTATTCCGTACATCATAAATACTGCACCTCAAGAGGGAGCAGTCAGTTCGGGTCAGAGTCAGTGAGAGACAGAGTCGCGTCAGACGATTACTGTAGGACATTGGAATAGTGACACTTGTCGAGACAACATAGTTCACTCTAATCAAATCTGATATTCATTACTAATACTTCTACTTCTTTGTACATATTTCTGTTTGTAATATATCTGTGTTATTCCATACCTGTGTTCGAGTTATTCTTCATTGGCTCTACCTTGGACCCTCACCGTGGTACAAGGACCTTGGACATAACACTTAGTGGCTTTTCAAAATGGGTAATTGTTTATTATAAACATTCCTGAGATTTTGCTATCTTTTTAAAGTATTTTAACTAGAGCATATACAAATCCGGATATAAGAGACCCGGATATAAGAGCAACCCGGATATAAGAGAGATTGTATCTGGTCCCAAATTAGAGCCATACTTACCTAAACAAAATAGACCAAACCCGGATATAAGAGACTTCTCTGGTCACACAACTCTCTTATATCCGGGTTACACTGTACAAAATACATATAAGGAAAGGAATATACAAATTTCACTGTGATCAACACACAACATCGACAGTCTGTTTCATGCTTAAATACAATTTTCACATGACTGTATTTTGGATTGACTATGTATATATGTTGGTCAATAATGCATTATAGGTAGTATTATCTTGAGGGTTATTGGGTGCACAACTGTTATATTTAAAATTATTCTGCCAAATAACCACAATGCCAAGTTTTATATTTATATTTACATATGCTCTATCCTTGATATTGAGCACTTTAACCCATAAATATAGCATACCTTAAAACTATATTTTTATCATATTATATATATATATATATATATATATATATATATATATATATATATGGTAAAATCATATATAAATTTTAATATCTCAGAACAATTTTAGGAAAATCTATAACAAAATGGAAAAATGTAAATTTAAAATTTCAGTATCCCCTATCCTTCATGCATATATGTAATCATATCAATGCAAACGTCACTTTAGTCCAATGAAGTCCTAAAGAATAAAAAAAATCACACAAAATAAATTTTCCATTCAGTTATAGGTTTTCCTTATATACATGTTAAATTATTTCCTACTTGTTCTTTATCTTATCATCCATTCATATTTTTATGGGAACTTACCCATAATAATAATGGACTATTCCGTACATCATAAATACTGTGCCTCAAGAGGGAGCAGCAGAGTCAGTCAGAGACAGAGTCGAGGTCAGACGATTACTGTAAGACATTGGAATAGTGATACTTGTCGAGACAACATAGTTCACTCTAACCAAATCTGATATTCATTACTAACACTTCTACTTCTTTTGTACATATTCTGTTTGTAATATATCTGCGTTATTCCATACCTGTGTTTGAGTTATTCTTCATTGGTTCTACCTTGGACCATCACCGTGAAACAAGGAACTTGGACCATAACACACACACACACACACACACACACACACACACACACACATATTTTTTGGCCTGAATGTTTTGTTCTGTATTTGCGAACAATTTTCCTTTTATTTCTTCATGGAAATTATAAACATTCTGTTATAATTTCCTGTTGTTTTTTTTAATATGACCATTTTTATTGCAATCATTTTTTTATGGGTATTAAGTTAGTGTGGGTTTTATTTAAGCTGAGAAAGAATTCTGATTGTCAGCATGGATTTATTTTTGTAGACAGCTCAACTTCTATTTCCTTCAGAGACAGAAAGAAAGAAAAATGTCCGACATGTGATATGCTGACAAGTGAGACAGATTTTCACACTTGAAATCAACAACTGACTCAAGGGTCACAAGCAGAATCACACCTTGAAATTAAGCCTGAGTCCACTGCAGTCCTCCAGACAATAATAGTAATCTACACAGTCCCAGAAACACCCAACTAATCATCCCCACCTCCTGTTGGCAATGTTTGCCATTAGCTTTACTAATTTGAGAGTGTTTTCCATTAATGACTCTCTGTATGTGCATTTTTTACATTTATTAAACTAATTTATGTCTTATACAATCATTTGCACACCAGGCTAATACAATTACCCATCATCATTGGCAACTTACCAAATTATTTATGACTCTAATATCATTCATTTCCCATGTATTGGCCTTGAAGTCTCCATGTCAAGAAGGATTCCTGAACTAGATAAATATCATTAGACATAAAAGAACCATATTAATTCCTGACCAATGACAATGCATTTCTTTCTGATTTTCATTGCATTTCTATCATGAAATCAATAATGTATTTACATTACATATATGCAAAATCTTATTCTGTTAGTAATGTTAGCCTTAATTCCTGTTCCTGACAATCTCTTTCCTGATTATTTTCAAGACATTTCCATGCTAAAATATTTAATGCATTTATTTTATACATATAAAAAGCCATATGCTCTCTGTAATAGCAATAGTAATATTAGCAGTTTCTTTATAAGGAAACATTTAGCATTCCCTAACTGAGCAGCCAGTACTGTTTTTGGTTTAATTTTGTGGAATTTCTCTCTTAAAACAGTTTTCAGGAAAATAGGTTTCTTAAGTTCAGTAACTGTTATCACTGTCTAGTACTGATGGGGTTTCCTTCCTAACATTTTATTTAAAGTATTGTGGAATGTCAGCCTCTTGATTATTCCATCATTTTCTCTTCAAGTTACATGTGCTATCCATTTTAGCTATTGAAAGCAATTTCTAAGAATTAATGGATTTATTTTTAATCCAACATTTTTATTACTTTAAATGTTATTTTTAGTAGAACTTGAGAAAGACATAGGCTTCCATGTTATATTTAGTGATGTTTGAATAAGCATCCCTGTTTCATATATATATATATATATATATATATATATATATATATATATAGACAATATTAGTGGTGAATATACACATACATATGCAATTACATATACACATACATATATGTATAAAAATAATTCCAAGAGGATATGATCCAGGTAGAACTCGATGTCCAGGACAGAGTAAGGATATAATAAAAAGACTTAAACACTAATACACTTTTTATTATATATATGATGGACTCTCCCGTCGAACTCAACGTATGAGGGCCAGACAGATCAGTTCCCAGAAACTGAAAGCCGGACACCCACACAAGATTTGATTATAGTGGTGAAGGCTTTGTGCAGGGCCATCCACACTTTTTGGAGGGACGAATACAGGGACCTGGTGCAACGAATGCCACAAGGTCCCCAAACGACCCTCCGCAGGTTTTGAATTCAGAGTTGTCCTTCTCCTAGACCAGTTGCCATCCAAGGCTATAGAACCCAGTCTGTCCTGATATTTACCCATAGTTGGAGGGAGAAGAAGAGGATTCACACCTTTCCCAAGGGTGTTAGCACTTAAGTGAATGTAATGGATTTGACTGGAATTCGAACTCGGCTCTCCGATTCCTCAATCCAAGCTGTTATCCATTACTCCACCATGTATATATATGATGCATTCGGTGGGAGAGGTTATATTCATCAAAAAATTAAAAATTGCTTTTCCCAGTGCATATTATTCATTATAGCAAATCAAAGTATTTTACAAAAGGAATTAGAGCTGATTACACAATATTTCAAACTCAGTCTAGGTTTATAGTTCATGACCTTGCAATGAGATGAGGTAACATAAACTGTAGGCGTGGTTTCTGTTATTTGGTACAATTATTTATGATTCTATAGAGTCAGTTCACAATGTTGGAAGAAGTGTGATCTTTGCCAAAACCCACAGACTTCACTTCAGTCTTTTGAAGTGGTGTGTCCATGCACATACACATCGTCCAAGAATTAAAATTGCCCAATCCCAGCAACCACTGTCACATTGGCATTGATATTCAATTGACTCCTACCCACACATTGGTGGAATGATGGTGCTGCTGCTGGAAGGTTGGAATCCCTGGGACCAGGTATCTCTCAATGAAGAACAAACAGTTTATTTTCTACTCAGCTAAATGTTTGAGTTCATGCTTCCTACTGCTTCACTTGCTGAGTGGGAGGAGTGGAACAGTTACTTATAACAAAAAGTTTCAAATCACAATTAAGGCAGCTGATATTCATTATAACACAAGCCAGTCTATAAAAGAACAACTCTGAATAGCAAATCATGAAGAATGGACCAGGAAGCCATTCCATTTTCTTTCCTAATAATCATGGCTAGTCATCAATAATAAAACAAAGGAATTTGTGGAGAGCCATGATCATTTACATAGGAGTGTGATGAAACGAGGCCTTGTTCTTGGCTTTGTTATTTTTATCTGGGATTGTATCATCCATCCACAACATGTTAAATTAATATTTGCGAACATTATTACATGAAAACATGAATTAAAATATGAACAGTTTTTGGTGTTCATGCAGCAAGATATAACATATTTATTGTTTGATTTTTGATTAAATATATAATTGCTTACATAATTGATGGATTCATATTATTCGCAGAACAAATATATATATGTGTGTGTGTGTTCTTTTTAAATCAATATCACCCCAAGCAAGGCAGTAACACACAAGGAGTTGCAGATTATGGAAGAATTAGGAACAGAAACATTAGTCATGAGTTAGAAAGAGTGAAATGTAATCAGGACAACAGTAAATAGTGACTGACATTGCATTTAAACTTTTGCAGATTAAAGTTGGCTGGAAAGCATAGAGCCAGGAGGAAATTCCACAGGCGAGAAGTACGAGATAGATAAGAAATTATTAGCATAGAATTTACAGCTACATCGAGCCAGCTCAATTGTAAATTGATGAGATTTCACTGCCAGTCTAATAATGCGCTTAAATTTATACAGTCTAGGTACCATAGCAAAGACTTCATCCGAACAATTAGCATGAAAGTATTTATAGAAAATTCAAAGAGAAGCAACCTTATATGAATGGAAAAGCGACTGAAGATGAGATGCCAGATCGGGGCCAATAATATTGCTGATTCTTCTTTGGATCTTAACAAGGAGCTCCAGGTAAATAGCAATGATACTGGAATATATATGGCAGCAATACTCTAAGCATGGATGAATGGTATACTTATAGATGTAAGATAGATTCTGGAGAGGAAAATTGTGTAACCTGGCACAGTAAAATCACATTCTTAGCAGCTGACCTAGCAATGGATTCAATAGTCTTTCCACTTCATATCAGCTGAGAACATTAAACCAAGAAGGTGCAACAAATCAATTTTCTGGAGGTTAGCATCAGCCATGCTGATGGAAAGCAAAGAGGGGACTCTCGAATGATTAATAGAGAGAAATTTAGTTTTAGTTTAGTTATGAGTTAGTTAGTTTAGAGAAATTTAGTTAAAATTGACAAGTCATCTTTTGCACCAGTTAATGATTGTTTTTAAGTCGTTTTGGGCATCAGCTGCCATTTTGACTTTGTCAGACTGATCAGCCTTACTGTCGAGGTGGGAGTAAATGGTAGTGTCATCAGTGTAGATGCCAAGTTGAGAGCTGATGTCATTGGGAAGCTTGTTAATGAAGGCCTTTGAGATGTCCAATGCTACAGCTCGGGCATCACTATTTTTATCTAGAGCATGATAGACTCTTTCTGCAGTTATCATCTGTACATCAGCAGTTGAGCTGGAAAAATGAAAGCTGTATTGCTCATCTGAGAAAAGATCCTGTGATGAGAGACGATGAACCAATTCGGCATTGATTAGGACCTCTAGGGGTTTCCAAAAAAAAAGGGTAGAAGGCCGATAGATGGGTCAGATAGTTCACCAGAGTTCTTAAAAACTGTAACAACAGATGATGACTTCAAACAGGCAAGAAAGCAGGAGGCATTTATTATACAGTTTCGAGAGGAGAAGAGCCAGTTCAGGAGCACACTTCTTAATGACTATTACAGGGATACCATAGAGTCCACATGCTTTGCAGGTTAGAGATGATAGCAGAAACCACAGAGCGGTTATATGCATATAACTCAACAAAGAATCAGTTTTAAGTGGGAAGTTAGGCAAGGATACACCAGATAAGTCAAGAGTAGAGTTTGTGGAGAATTTACAGGCAAAGCATTCAGCTTTATCAGCAGAGGATGATAACACCTCAAATCGATTGCAGAGGAGGGGAACAGAGACCTTGTACTTATTTATTACAGAGACACCAGTAGTCAAGAGAACTAAAGTTTTTAGAGGCTATGCGGTGCCTCATTTTCTCAGCTTCTAGGACTCACTCACATTTGTTATGAGCAGTAGCAAATAGGCACCTGTTATGATGAGAACTGTCATGCTGGTATGGCTGGAAATAATGGTTCCTTCTGTGTTATGGTAGCTGAGCATGCTGGTGTGAACCATTGAGAGAATTTAGATTTCACTTGGTATTTCCAAGAATGGTTGAACTCATCCATACCAGCTTTGGCCCAAGAAGAAACCCCGGAGGTGCAATTTTCACTTGGGAGGTTAAAGATATCAGTCCGGGAGGCTTCACGGAGAAAATCACGGAATGAGTCCAAATCAGCATGCTGATAACGGAAAGAGGATTTATGGATAGGGGGGTTCCTATTTAGTAGATGTTTGGAAGGAGATACCAATAGCTACCACAGTGTGGGCCGAGATACCAAGAGGGCGGTATTGTGAAGCTCGGCAAGGAGGTAAGAGATAGATCCAGTAGAAAAATCTGCTGCTCGGTTTGACTAGGGAAATGAGTAGTGAAGTCCATAATTTGAGTGAGGGATTGGGCAATGGAAAGATTTAATGTCTGTATACCAGCAACATCAGATGGATGGAAAGAAAGTGCTTTTTCTATACTGTCAGCTACTAATATACTGCAGTTTTAGGAACAGGAGGAGCGATAAAGGAAAAAGAGATACCTGACTGAGTTTAGAAGGGAATATTGAGTTGAATACCTCAGTGTTCACTAAATAAAAATTATAAACAAAATGGATAATTAAAGTCTCCATCTTTTTATTATCATTATAATGCTCTGTAATCTACATTGAGTTCTCCCTGGATTTATATCCTCCTCAGAATTATCCCTTTCAGTCACAAACTTGGCAACAAGAGACAGTGAGAGAGACCTTGTATTTCCACACCAAAATTCTCTTTCTAGTGCATTATGGGAATTCTTCCCTTCCTTTACCATAACCTAACAAATCAGGGGACATAACTCCTGCTTTCCTATTTATGGATCACCACACATCTTTAGAAAGGTTACAAAAATAATAACACTTTTGATCCACCATAACATTGCTTAGTTTTGAGTCAGATTTATGTTAATAAGCATCAACTTAACTCTGTTAATGCTGTGTTTATACTCTCCATGAAATGTTTTCTCTTTAATATTTAGCTAGTGGAATTTTCACGCTGTGTCAAGCAGTTTTCTGAATACCTATGTCAAGAAACTACAAGGAAGGTTTCAGTCAAAATATTTGCCTGAACTAAAAGCAATCATATTTGTTTACTGGACATAAAATGAGACCTAATTTTGACTAATTTCATTTTTTTAACACTTAGACATTAATTTTTTGATACTGGCCTTTTAATTTGATCTTTCAAAATAAAGCCTTTCAATTTTATTTGTCCTATAAAAACTAAAAAGGACACTCAAAATGAAACATAACAAGAACTAAATGATATCTATATTATAAAGAAATCTGATTGTCCATCTGTGATACTGTGTGTGACTGTGCAGGTGCCTATGTAAATGTATATGCGTATGTCTGTGTTTTGTCTATATTTCTGAGTTGAGGTATTATGTACATTATTTACATTATTTGGACTATTGTCCTCATCTTTGTTGCCATATTTATTACAACGTTTAGCCGTTGTACGCATTATTTCGCCCCAAGAATATCTAGCACACACTGGTGATCTTGACTCAACATAAACACAAATCAGACCAATAAATGGATAATTCCAACATTTGAAGATTCATTTCAGATGCTGAAAAGCTGGTTGGGAGGTGATCTGATGAATTAAAGGCCTGAAATCCAAAATAAACATCACCAATGAAACTTCCTAGTAGTAAAAAGTAGAAGTAAGATGAATTAGAAACCAAATTTAATAATTTTTGTTTCTCTATGTCAGCCCAAATTCCATTTCCTATTGTCTTCTGTACATTTTTCAACTCTTCTTCCTTCAGGATTTAGACGACTGTTGTTCTCCATAGCTTCCTTTTCTTTATTAATTTTGATTTGCCATGACTTCTTGAGAAAGATAGAGAAGTGGTTTCCATTTTATCTCCAGTTATGACTTCAGAGTAGTCTTTCTCTATTCAGGATGTAGACAATCATGGTTCACCACAGCATCCTTTTCTTTTATTATCTGTGTGAATTCCCATGGCGACTTGGGAAAGATAATTAAGGGGTTTCCTATTGCCTTCTCCCCAGTTTTAAATTCAGTGTAGCTTTTCTTCCTTCATGATGTTTATGGTTCTCCACAGCTTCTTTTTCTTTATTAATTGTGAATTGACCTGACTTCTCTGGAAACATAAAGGTAGTGGTTTCCTATTGCCTTCTCCACAGTTATGAATTCAGACTAGTCTTTCTCTCTTCAGGATGTAGGAAATCATGGTTCTCCACAGCACTCTTTTCTTTTATTTTCTGTGTGAACTGCTATGTCTTCTTGGGAAAGATAGTGGAGTGGTTTCCCATTGCTTTCTTTAAAATTTGGAATTCACACTTATCTTCAGACTGATTGCCACCCAAGGAAAGAAAACCTGGCCTACCCTGCCATTTAATCCATAGTGGGAAAGCAAAGAAATGAATTCATGCCATTTCCAAAGACATTTGTGTTAACAGACAAGCCTAGAATTTGAACTTGGCTTGCCAGTATCATTTTCCATGCAAATATTCATTACATTAATCAGATTTCTGATATGCAGAAGAATTTCTGGAGCACATTCACACAAATACCTGCGCACCAGACCAGAAGGAAACTTTCTTGGAAAAGAAGAAATCCAAGATTAATTGGAACAATTTCGAAAGAAAACAGAGAGAAAGATGGGTGGGTCTGATTTTGGTATACTTGCTTGAAAAGCATCAGTTTTGTTATATTGTATTTAATGTTTTGTTGAAAAGCTTTTAGAATTAGAAGTCGTACCAGGATTCATTATTGGTGGCCACAATCCTAATGGCATTGGATATGCAGATGACAGGGTTGACAGCAGGCACTGAAAAGAAACTACAAGAACTCCCAAAGAAGGTAGTATAAGAAGAAAAGACTAAACATCAATTGTAAGAAGACAGATTGTATGGTTGTCAACAAATGGAACATCCAAAGATGTGAACTATGAATTGGAGACACCCAAATAAAGCAAATCAAAAATTTCACTATCTAAGAAGTCTTTTAATAAAGGATAGAAATGTTACGCCAAAATCTGAAGGCCCATTGGGTTTGGTTTGGTTTATTTTGTTTTACAGCATATCAACCTCAATGGGTTATTTAATGCTGACAACATTTTTAGGATAGATTTGTATGAATAGAATATGTATTATTTGGTTTAGATTGGTTTCGTTTATTTTGTTTTACGGCATATCAACCTCAATTGGTTATTTAATAATGACAACATTTTCATTGTTTGTAATAATTTTTTCCAAAAATCTATTCTGGTTGGTTGGTTGGTTGTTCTGTTTTATGGCATATCAAAACCTCAGTGGGTCATTTAATGCCAACAAAATTTTTGAAATAGATTCATAGCGATAGTTTGGTTTGGTTTGTTTTGTTTTATGGCATATCAACCTAAATGGGTTATTTAATGCAAACAAAATTTTTGTTGCTGGTAATATTTTTTTCCTTCATAAATCAATTTTCGGTAATATTTTTTTCTTCAAAAGTGTATTGCTGGCAATAAATTTTTTAGTATTTCTGGTATTAAAATCTATTTTTACACGTTCATAATGTTTTGAATCCAGTTTGGGGGTTAACTATTTGTCCATAGCTGGGACCCTAACAGGTACTACCACTATGTAGTTTATCATCATACCCAGGATGGGAAGACCCATTGAGATATCAAAAGTTGTCTTCCAAAAGCTAAGCATAGTATTAAGGAACAGGAAAAATTCATTAGAAACAAAAAAAAGAGTACTGAACTGTTATATAATGTCAGTACGCCTATATGGCAGTGAATGTTGA
>CAXIWW010000210.1:32500-72500 GCA_964036315.1 Acanthosepion esculentum
GTTGTTTCCTCAGATTCGGTCATTTGCAGCATTGTGCAGTAATATGAATCTATTTTCAGGGTGTAGGATGAAATATGTTTGGCCTTGAAAAATATTGCATCATCTGTGATTGCATCATATTTTTATCATGCCCAGACACTATTGTCTCAACTGTCAATTAGTTGCCCTATAGCCATTGTGTGTGTTGGACTTGACTTCACGGAAACATAGGAAAATTGTAACGCTGCACGAACATACTGGCAAGCCTAACCAGTGAGCAAATCAAAGTACTATAGACTTGCCAGGAAACTCTCCCGATTTAAATCCCCCTGAGAATATGCCATCAATCTGCCAGGAATGACTTCATGGAATGTACTAACATGTGCACTGGGTCATGTTTCAATGGAAAAATATGAAAAAAATTAAATAATAATGGAATTATTTGTTTTGTTTCAATTAAGTTGCACAAGAGTATATATATATATATATATATATATATATATATATTTTTTGAATTCGACACAGTCCGACAATTTATTTAAAGACATTTATATATATTATGTTTAACGTTCTTTTTATAGATACAAGTATTTAAGCAAATGCTCTGTTTTATAATAAACAGTATTAAATAACATTTACCGGCCTGAATGTCCGAGAAATTTTCATAGAAAATTTTCGCTCTCCGAGAGGAATCGAACCTGTATCCTATATGTAACCATCATTTCGCGTGATGTGCCTTAACCGTTCGGCCACAGAGGAGCGTCTGGTTAGCAAACTTAAATCTTCCATGAATCTCTTCTATTCATATCTGCTCTAGCGTATCAAATGTAAACAAATGACGTCATACCTTTTTTGAATTGGACACAGTCCGACAATTTATTTAAAGACATTTATATATATTATGTTTAACGTTCTTTTTATAGATACAAGTATTTAAGCAAATGCTCTGTTTTCGGAGAGCGAAAATTTTCTATGAAAATTTCTCAGACATTCAGGCCGGTAAATGTTATTTAATACTGTTTATTATAAAACAGAGCATTTGCTTAAATACTTGTATCTATAAAAAGAACGTTAAACATAATATATATAAATGTCTTTAAATATATATATATATATATATATATATATATATATATAAGGTAATGTGGAAGTGACATGCTGTACTGCTAAGTTCCAATACAAACATAGTGTTTGGGAGTCAACCTAAGGACAGTGCAGAGGATTGGATGAGTCTAATGGTGATTACGAAGATGCCTGGAGTGATCACTAGTGATGATTGACATTATGCCTCCATTTATCTTCCCACGGGGACTTAGACTCAACATGGAGGCCTGCATCAAGTGCCTTGAGGAGGTAGTGCTGCACTGGGTCAAGAGGGTGGCTGCTGGAAGACCTTATGTCTAGCAACAGGACTCACCACGCCACACAAGCAGGAGAACCCAGTCATGGCTGTCAAACAATTTCTGCAACCACATCACCCCTGGCTAACTAATTCTCCGGCTGCAATCCTCTTGATTATTATATGTGAAGCATAGATGAGCAAGAGACCAAAAAACTCCTTGTAATACCAAAGATCAACTGAAAGCAAGGATTATGCCAACATTTACCAATTTAAACAAAGAGACCATCCATAAGACTTGCAGGAGATTCCAAAGTTCTCTGGAGGCTGTAGTTGAAGCCAATGGTGATTTTATTGAATAAATTTACTCTTTAGCATTTCAAGATATTTTTGTGTAATTTTGCTAAATATATCTGTTAAAATGAGATGTCTGTTTTATTTTAATTTTTTCATAATTTAGAAAATAACTTATCCATCACACCCTGTATGTGCATATATATATATATAGGCACAGTGGAGTAATGGATAACGGCTTGGATTGAGGAATCGGAGAGCCGAGTTCGAATTCCAGTCAAATTCATTACATTCACTTACGTGCTAATACCCTTGGGAAAGGTGTGAATCCTCTTCTTCTCCCTCCAACTATGGGTAAATAGCAGGACAGATTGGGTTCTATAGCCTTGGATGGCAACTGGTCTAGGAGAAGGACAGCTCTGAATTCAAAACCTGCGGAGGGTCGTTTGGGGACCTTGTGGCATTCGCTGCACCAGGTCCCTGTATTCGTCCCTCCAAAAAGTGTGGATGGCCCTTCACAAAGTCTTCACCACTATAATCAAATCTCATGTGTCGGCGTCGGGCTCTCAGTTTCTAGGAACTGATCTGCCTGACCCTCATATGTCGAATTCGACGGGAGAGTCAATCATATATATATAATTTATTTATTGTTTATACATTATTTTTATAGATACAAATATTTAAGTAAATGATCTGTTTGTAATAAACAGTATTAACAATATTTACCGAACTGAATGTTTGAGAAATTTCATAGAAAATGTGTCCTCTATGGGTATTTGCATGTAAGAGAATATAACGAACCTGACTGGAATTGAAACTTGGCTCTCCAATTTTCAATTCCAAGCCATTATCCATTACATCACCTAAACGTTCAAGCTCACACCACCTGTTATTCCTAAGTGGTCTAAATCGAAGCTCTATAGACCCATCCCTGATATTGCTACTAGATGAATGTAGAATGAGCTTTGCAGGACACTGCTGGGGAGTAAAACAAGAATTTGTAAGTGATCTACTGTTCTAGACACCTAGCCATGGAGCAGGATAAGTTGGGTGACCAGCAACCACCTACAATGACTACCTATGTTATGACACAGAATGCCACACCCTAATCACCTACTACCAACCTTGATACAGGACCATGATTGTTGATTGGAATCTTGTTGGAAATGATGTCAAAATACTTTCCCCCCCCCCTTCTATAGGCAGAAAGCACACAGATGCATGCTGGGATTTTTTTCCCAGCCAATAAAACAGGCCAGTTATTCGTTTGACCTCACACAGTCCCAGTCTCTCTTGTCTTGAAGTCAGAACACTACGTTTGCTTGTCTGAAATTGATCTTGTGCATCAACTCTATCTTTGTGAACTTTTTGCCTTATTACTGTTTCTTTGCCGTATTACCATTAATTTGCCTTATTACCGTTTCTTTGCCTTATTACTGTTAATTTGCCTTTATTACTGTTAATTTGCCTTTATTACTGTTAATTTGCCTTATTACTGTTTCTTTGCCTTTATTACTGTTAATTTGCCTTATTACTGTTTCTTTGCCTTTATTACTGTTTCTTTGCCTTTATTACTGTTAATTTGCCTTTATTACTGTTTATTTGCCTTATTACTGTTAATTTGCCTTTATTACTGTTTCTTTGCCTTATTACTGTTTCTTTGCCTTGCATTTATTTGCTTGTTTTATATTAATTTTTGCCCTGTTCTTGTCGTTTATTGCAAACTTTGTCAATTCTGTTTATTGGGCAGTTCTGCCATTTATTTACATTTAACCATGACCATTCACTCTACTGACTTGTATATAAACTCAGCTCAGTATCTATCTATATTTCTCAGATGACGTATTACGTAAACTATTTACATTATTCGGACTATTGTCCTCATCTTTGTTGCCATATTTATTACAACATTTCAGCTGTCTTCAGGTGGTTGGAATGTTGAACTGAATCCTTTATTTTGCTTACTTGGGTAGACTGTTCTAGTTCCACGTGCCATGTCTAATGGATGTCAGTTAGTAGATATCTCCAAGTTCTCCACCGCCTTAACCAGGTATTGAACTCACACTCTTTGGGTCCTGTCACTGGGTCTAACTAATGCCTTTATCCATTGTGCCATGTGTCCTTGAGTAATAAATATGGTGACAAAGAGGAGGACAGTAGTAGTCTGAATAATGTAAATAAACTCAGCTCACTTTCACCTATAGGCTCACATATAAACCATTTTATAACCATTGATCTGAGAAGGCGGTTGTATACAGTTGGCTGTTTACATATTGCCAAACAAGTATTGTGATCTGTATGGCATCCTTTATAAATGCCTTAATAGAGACTCTCATATCAAAATGTCATTTGGTGGGTAGCAGAATCTTAGTAGTTTACCTATAGGCTTACATATATACCCGACCTGTGTTCACCTATAGGTTCTGTTGCATCCAATCCCCACAGGGAATGACTGTAAAACACTTTCCCCACTCCAAATACATGCTGGGATTTCTTGCTAGCTAATAAAAGAGGCCGGTTCTCAGTTTCATCTGACTTGGTCCCAGTCTGTCTTGCTTTGAAGTTAGAAAGTTACATTTGTTTATATGAATTTGCATTTGTATGTCAAACCTAATTCTTAGTTTGGGGAATTTTTGTCATATTTCTGTTGCTTTTTGCCTTATTACTGTTAATTTGTCTTGCATATATTGTTTGCTTGCTTATATTATTTTTTGTCCTGTTTTCTTTTCCTGTTATTGCAAACTTTGTCAATTTTGTTAGGTGGACAGTTCTGTTACTTATTTTCATTTAACCATGCCTTCTGATTCCACAGTGATGTTTGCCATGATAGACTCATGAATGTCTGCGATAGCTCAACTGAATAATAATGGCTACTGAATAGGCGGAAACAGTTATTTTACACTAGTTCAACACCTAGTGAATCAAACTAATTATCGGCCAGAAAGTGATTATTTCATACATAGGGTTTATTTGTTAAGGTTAAATCACATTTATTTATTATTAATTGCTTCAGTGCATTCTGAATTTATTCATTAATTAATAAAAACCACAAGGATCCATCCCTGCATCCCATTAGAATGTCTGATGACCAACTTCTTGAGAGCTCCTCTCTGCGGCTGCTCGGTCTCACGCTGTCCGCTGATCTGAGATGGAACAAATACATCGAGTCAGTTGCATCATCCACCGCAAGGAAAGTTGGTTCCCTGTGCCGAGCCAGGAAATTTTTCTCCCCGGAATCGATCCTCCAAGTCTATAAATCGACTATTCGCCCTTGCATGGAGTATTGCTGCCATATATGGTCTGGGGCCCCTGCTGTTTGCCTCAGGGTTCTTGATAAGATCCAGAGACGGATATGCAATGTGATTGGCCCTGATCTGTCATCTCGTCTGCAGTCGCTCTCTCACAGACGCGATGTTGCCTCGCTTTGCCTTTTTTACAAGTACTTTCATTGTAATTGCTCCGAGGATCTGCTTTCGCTTGTTCCTAGGCCTAGTGAATTTAAACCTCCTACAAGGCTGGCATCCCGTTCCCACCCCTACACCATTGAAACTGTTAGATGTAGACATCTCATCTACTCCAATAGCTTCATGTCTTGCACATCTCGCCTATGGAACTCCCTTCCCTATTACTGTTTCCCTGACAAATACAATCTCCAACGGTTTAAGTGTAGCGTCAATCGACATCTCCAGTTGCCTTGATCTATCCACTTCCCTTCTCCACATCCTTTCATTTTTTTCATTCCTATCTGCTCTCGCTCCAAATCTTCTGTAACCCCCTTGCCTTGATCGACCCACTGTCTTTCTCTTTCTCCACATCCTCTCCTTTACCACTCCTATCTGCTCTTCCTCCTATCTCCTTCCTCTTCCTTCTTTAACCCCTTGCGTGATAGTGGCCTCCAGCCTTCCTTGGGGTGATACGCTTAAAAAAAAAAAAATTAATAAATAGAAAAATATCAACAAAAAAAAAAACTTAACAAGCACTTTTGTTGCTCTTTCACCAAAAACTGGTATAAATAAAAAATTGCTGCCCAGATCTACTCAATTTAAACCGCTATATTTTTTATATAAACTTGTCTGCCCTACTTGTCAAAATCAGCATTCTTTTCCTCTATTATTTAAATACTGATTTTGGGAAGTGGGTTGAGTCAAGAACTTTTCAGTACCCACCTCATGTAAACATAAGTTTTGAACAGACATACAGCAAACCTCCATCTGCTGCTTGATTTCTTTCTCGGGTACCTGTGATGTCAAGTGGACTAAATACATTTATGCAAAGAAACCAAAGACTTAGCTCCTTACCCAAACTGGGTGGAGTAGTTTTTTGTGGGGAGAATTATTTACCATTTTTGGTCGAGTGGTCAGACACAGCTGGGTGGAATCTGGCCCTGGGGTATTGCATTCTTTCATTCAAATTGGGGTGTGGTATTCCCAAAGTTTTGCAAGTTCACTGGCCTTATTTTTTTTTTTTGTTCTTGTGTTACGAAGGCGGCATATTCTCTGGTTAAATGCAATATTTATAATGCCAGGGAAAAACTGTGATGGCTTGCTTCATAATACAACTCATTACAAATTTAAACATTGATTCTTGGAATAAATATTTTAAGTTTTAAGATGAGGTATTTACATTATTCCATGAATTATTTGTACTTTGATACAAAAGGCTTTAACAATCTATGTAAAAAGTAAACTTTGATGTTGATGGGGAAAAATGCATGGGTATAAAAGAAAACTGGAAATGATATGGATATGGAAGTGGTATGGATATGGAAATAATATGAATATTAATATGGATATGATATGGATATGGAAATGATATGGATATGAATATTGATATGGAAATGATGTGGATATGAATATTGATATGGAAATGATGTATATGAATATTGATATGGAAATGATATGGATATGAATATTGATATGGGTATGGATATGATATGGAAATGATATGGATATGATATGGATATGAATATTGATATGGAAATGATATGGATATGAATATTGATATGGATATGGAAATGTTATGGATATGATATAGATATAGAAATGATATGGATATGAATTATGGATATGGGTATGGATATGATATGGATATGAATATTGATATGGAAATGATACAGATAAGAATATTGATATGATATGAATATTGATATGGATATGGAAATGATATGGATATGAATTATGGATATGAATTATGGATATGGACATGATATGAATATTGATATGGAAATGATATGGATATGAATATGGATATGATATGGATATGAATATTGATATGGATATGGAAATGATATGAATATTGATATGGAAATGATATGGATATGAATATTGATATGGATATGGAAATGATATGAATATTGATATGGAAATGATATGGATATGATATGAATATGGAAATGATATGGATATGAATATTGATATGGATATGGAAATGGTAAAAAGAAAAAGGATACAATTTCATATAATTCATTAAATAATTTTTAAATAAATTTTTTTTAATTCAAAACTTCAAGCAACACTCATCAATCAAATGTCCACAATATACTGTAGTGACAGCGGAAGGGTGTTGTCTAGGACAGTGCTTGTCAATCAGGGTTTCCCTCAGAACCCTATAGTTCCACAAGAAACAGAGATAAATAGGCTAATGCATTTTTGATTCATTTTTGCTGAATTTTATATTCGTCATTTTACTATACACGTATGACATATTGTTAGAAAATCCTTGGTTATTATAATAAAGGCTACAAACTATTATATTATTTAAAATTATAATAATCATAGTACTGAATAGAATAATCACATGAAGGTTGGTAATGAATGATAATACTTAGGACACGAACAACACATATAAGATTTACCAATGGTGTGTAGACGTAGTAATCAACAGCTAGAAGTGAGTCAAGTGAATTCCACAATGAATATCCAACCGCAGACCAATATACAGTATTCACTACTGTATTTATGTGAATGGGGCCATGCACATTATCGTTTGTAGGTATGCTACAACATATAGGGAATGTATGTTTACTAAGTGAACTATGACAAAAATATAAAAGAGATATTAATAATGGCATATAATCATTTTTATACAGCAGTTCCTGAGATATGAAAACTATTTCAAGGGCTCCATAAGAGTAGAAAGGTTGAGAAACACTAGTCTGATAGCAGAATAGCAGAGAGGTGATTCTAGGGTAGTGTTTCTCAGTCAGGCTTTCCTCCAAGAAAGTGATTGATATGCTAATGCATTTTTGAGTAATTTTTGATTAATTTTATATTTGGAATTTTAATATACACGTACAGCATATTGTTGAAAAGTCCTTGCTTATTATAATAAAATATGAGATAAATATTAATAACAGTGTTGTTGTAACCCAGAAAAGGGTTACTAAATGAGGAATAACCGAAACGGAGTTTGGAAATGAAATGGTAATCTTCATAACATCAACAAAATACAATACTCGCCAGCAGTGTGAAATAGACATATGGAGAGAGAAGGGAGATCACCGCCCTCTGTGGGATCAGGTTGAGATCATAGACAAGGAACACCATTGGAAAATTTGTAAACTCAAGGAATCAGCACATATGCTAGGCCACAAAAATCTCCTGAGCCGACCAAGCATAGAAATGAATACAATATGGGAACCAGTAATAAGGAGTGCCAGAGAAAAGTGATAATAACAAAAGTTGCAATATGAGCTCTGGTAAAAACATGAAATGTTAACAGCAAAAATTACAATATGAGCACTGGTAAAAAATAATTGCTGAAGACATTAGGTTTATAATACACAGAAATTCATACACAGATTTCCTCAAGGATACATGACACAGTGGATAAAAGACGTTGGTTAGATCCAGTGACAGTACCCAAAGAGTGTGAGTTCAATACTCGGTTAAAGCAGTGGAGAACTTTCAGAGGGAAATTAACAGGAGATAACTGATAACTGACATCCATTAAACATGACACATGGAACTAGAACAGTCTACCCCAGTGAGCAAAATAAAGGGTTCAGTTTGACATTCCAACCACCTGAAGAAGGCCGGAGCATACAACGGCTGAAACGTTGTAATAAATATGGCGACAAAGATGATGACAATAGTCTGAATAATGTAAATAATGTACATAATACCTCATCTCAGAAATATAGACAGATAGCGTGAAATAGGTAAACCACTGCTAGTGGTGGACTACATAGACAGAATATTACTCCCACTTACAATAGTGTCCAATGTATATACGAGGATTAGGACACACCCATTAGTGTTTTATTAGTAAAAATATAACAGATATATAATTATTTTGCTGCATGAGACATGAAAAGTATTTCAATAGTTTCACAAGGGTAGAAAGATTGAGAAATGCTGGTCTAAGGTAATGGTATTATTAACCATTTCCTTATAAGGAAACATTCAGAATTCATTGACCAAACAGTCAGTGCTGTTGCCAGTTGAAATTTATAAAATCTTTCTATTGAAACAATTTTGGGGGGTAAATAACGTTCTCCAGTTTAGAAGCTGTTATCACTTTTTCCAGTATTGAAGGCGGGGGTGGGGGTCCCTTCCTTGCTCGCTTTTTATTTCTTAGTGTGGAATGTCAGCCTTGATAATGCTTTTATTATTATTATCAAAGATCTATCAACAACACTATCAAAGCTGAAAACCAAACCAGTTGAAATGCTGGAATCAAAACAACAAAAAACGTGGGTAATACATCATATTAGAGTTTCACACAAGCATAGAAAAATTAGAAAAGGCATTGACTGGAAGTTTTTGCATAATTCAGATGATTATCGTCATCATTAGAATACAGTAAAAATGAAATTCAGAACAATAATATAATGGCAGTTAAGGTCATTCATAAAAAATGAGTGCACATGGCATCAGTATTAATTTTTTTTTCACTTAAATGATTTAGATTTGTTTTCTACAGCTTAACCCTTTACAGGCTATTTAAAGCCAGAAAATATGTTTAGATTGTAAGAATTTTTTTTTAGACAATAATGGTTTTGTTATATGAGGCATACAAATTAACCCATAGTTGGGGGGAGAAGAGGTGGATTTGTGCCTTTTCCAAGAGTATTTGCACATAAGTGAATATAACAAACCCAACAGGAATTGGAACTCAGCTCTCTGATTAACAATTTTCAGACATTATTGATTATGCCATCCACACATCCATGGTTACATTACTTGGTATTCCCAAATGGTCACTTATCTAGGTACTGTCATAGTGTCATTAGAATTTCAAGATTTGCTGAATCAAGTGATCTCTGAAATTTTACTTATTTTGAGAGTGTGGTGCATGTGTAAGTGAGTGTGGCACATGCATGGTTTCGTACATAACTACATAGTTGGAGATTATCTCCCTTGACTCACAAACTCTTCTAGGCCAAACTATTATAAATAGTATCCATTCTTGTACCAGATTAGTCTAAGTTAAACAAAGCTTCCAAAGCTACACCTCTCACCTGTGTCTAATAACATGTGGCTCATTAGTATGATTATATATACGTATATATATATATATATATATATATATATATATATATATATATATATATATATATATATATATCTTATATGCGCAGTACTTAGTGGAAAGTGCTCAATATCAGTGATAGAGCTATGTTATGGGTAAGATCAACTTAGGATCACAAACTAATACCCATACAACTGTGTATGTATATATATATATATATGTATGCATGCTTCATTAAAAATGACAGACAAGGTACTATGATTAAGCTTTTTATTTAATTTTTTTTGTGTTTAAACAAGTGCTTTCTTTTTGGGACACAGAGTGTGTAGAAACTGTCCAAATGTTCTATAATTCCAAACACTTTCAGCTATACGTTTAGCCATTATCAAGGATGACTTTATTTTTTCAGTTTAATTGTGTACATTGTGTGAATGCTTTTAGTGTTGTTGTGGCTGTGTTTGTAGTTAATATTGTTAACTGTTGGCTTTTTCTCTTTTATTATTAGGGCTTTCATTAATTTTAATCTTTTTTTACAGGTAGATGAGGTTATTATGTTTGTGTTTTCTACTAGTATGTTACATATGGAGTCTGGTGTATATATATATATATATATATATATATATATATAAGGCAGGATGTGTGTGTGTGTGTGTGTGTGTGTGTGTGTAACGAATGCACTACATAATTTTCGATGGATTTGCATCAAAATTTACATGCACATGCTCCAAGTTAGTGAAAAGGCCAAGACAGACTTTGCATTTCCCAACTCCCATCGATAGCGGAAATAATCGATTTTTTCATGCTTCTATGGCAGTTTTCATGTAGTTTGCAGCCATTTTCTACTGGCCAGAGTGAGAGCCTATAGCTGGCTGCCACAAATAGGCAGGAAGATTCTATTGACCAACGTGAGAGCCAACAGCTGACTGACATGAATGTTAACTAGCATGCTAGCATGCAAAAAAAATCAATAGCTGCATTTGTCACAAGTGGGAAAAATTTAAATCTGCATGGCACTTTACTCCAATTGGCTCATTCGCTTGCTTAAACTCAATGTTGATTCTGATTCCGCAGAACTGGGTTGGGTGTAAAAAAGTATTTGTTGTTAACATTCTTTTTTCATTCGGTTTTTCCAGTTACAAGTCCTTTTTTAAAGCTGATCGTTTTGTGTTCATTTTGTTTAGTTCTTTTTCCGTAACAGATTTAATGTTTAGTATAGAGCTTAGAAAAAATTTGCAGTGTGAGATAGGCAAGAAGTAAGGCATGTAGCAACATCAGCACGGCAAAGGGCACTCCTTTAAAGGCAAGGAAGGGCAAAAATATTTTAAGTCAAGTGATAGCGATTGCTGTATGTCGTACCATTTTTGAATCAAGCATGGGCAATGCCGGGCTATGCTGCTAGTATATGATAAAGCTTAAAAAATATAATTGGTGACAATGCTCAGTAGTTCTTTGGACATGTGTAGTGCAGACGGAAGCATATGCCGGCCAAAAAATGAAAAGTGTTGTTTAATTCTGTTTTCATTCGATCAAGGCTAGATTGAAAACTCATCCATATTGATGTTTTAAGATTTATTCTTGGGATGGTAAACTCAGTATTTCTTTGTAAAATGATAATAATGGTAATTTTTCACCTCACCTTAATCAGTAGAATTTGTGGCCACTCCTATCACATCAGCAATCCAACTTACTACAGGCATGTCCTCAAGTGAAACATTCCACCACAGGCCTACCAGCTACATCAATCCATTGTCATCACCGCTGTCACCTTGGCAACTAATTCACTCTACCATGAATCAACCCACCACCATGACCTTGGTCAATCAACAAGTACACCAGACTCAACCAACGACTATAACCGCAGTCAAACCAACTCAAGAAATTGGTCATGTCCCGGTTCTACCCTTACACCTAATCACCTTCCTGATGATTAGCAAACAAAATCAACATTTTCTCCAATTTTCCAACAACTGTAATATATCTTGTATATTAAATGCATACACATTGTTTAAAAACCTAATCCTTGTTATTCCTTTCCTCTTGCAACAATATACAGAGAGTCAAAAGTAACAGATACTATGGAATTATGTTCAACACAACTCTTGACATTTCTCCCAATGAATAAGTGTTTTAAATTCTCAGGTTTGTCGGTGGTGACAACAAATCTAAAATTACTGTAGTCAAGGATGTGTTCATTGATTTTATTAAAATTCATAAAAAAGATGTGAAGAGTGTTATATAAGAAATTACCTCAAAATAGGGACAAGATGGTCTTGAATGTGTGGCAAAAGAGAAAGTCACTTACCAAGAAAAAGGGCACATGTTCTGTACGATATGCCAAAGACAAAATCATCAAAATAGAAACAAGTCAATCGCAGGTGTTGCCATAAATGCATCTTGAATATGCTAATATTTTGTGTCCTCTGCCACCTGTTGACCAATGGAAAAAAATGTTCTCTCGATAAAAGCGTTTGGTGTTCTCAAAAGAGAGGAAGTTGTTTTTATCTAATTTGCCTCATCCGTCGGCTTGCGTGGTGATTTCTGACCAGTTATGTGTAATTGATTTTATCATTTCTTTCTGCCCTTGGATTCTTGAGTTTGGACAATTTGTTTATTTTGATGTAGAATTGGGCTGCCATATCAATTAATTGAACCCATTGTTTGCAAGGAAAGAAGCAAAGTTTAAAGCTTTTTTTGTGAGAGAACAAATGTCATAGACAGACACATACCCCAGTGCTGCAATAATGGCTGGGAAGGTGTCCAAAAATGCAAATCACAGGGAAACTGGAGAACAATTTTTATGAATTTTGACAACCATTCTTTGAACCTCATAGGAGTGTATGCAGCATCAGAACACATGTTTGCTATATAATTTTTTTGAGTTCTTGATTGATTATACAATTTTTTCTCCAGCTCAACAGTGTTGTAGGAAAAATTTAAGGTGACACTTAGGGACAGCTGTAAAACGGTCCCCAGATGTAAGATAGAATGTTAGGCACAATGCTGTTCACATTGTAAAAATGAAGTTAGATGGCATAGCTAAATTGTTGGACGATATAGTAAGTACACTTCTGTTGTAGAGTTATTTCCTCAGTGGCAACTGTATTTGGACTAAATTCGGTCCTAAATAGGTTCAATGTACAAAAACGTTAGGAACTTGTTATAATAAGTATTACGCAGAATAATCTAGTTGTGGTAGCTGACTATTTTCGTATTCGACTCCCGTCGACCCTCACTGACTCCTACTTATATTAGATGGGAGAGTCTATTATCTATAGACTAGGTGTGTTTCCCCATAACAACTTCAGAGAATTAGTCGACACAAGAAATGCCAGCTGCTTGCTGCACAATATGCAAGCTTTTAGCTTTCTAACTATTCTGGGCTGACATCCTGACCTTCATAAACCGAGTACAATAGAAACTTCAGTGCCCTAGAATAAACTTCACTGAAGCTTGAGCTGACATTCAAAGTCTGCAAAAAATTTGTTATGAGTGAATGGAATTCTCTCTGTAAAACTTCATTTGCAAAGAGCAAGGAAAAATGCTTAGAATGGGTATTGATGTGGGTCAACAGAGAAGGGTGCATTATAAAGAGAATAGCTGCAGAGGAGATGAAAGATGAGCCTCTAAATGTGAAAGAAGAAATGATTGTTACCTTGAAGGCAGTACTAGACAGGTTGGATACAGAACTAAAAGACTGATTTAAAAGTCTGAGTCAGTTACAAAAGCAATTTGAGTTTCTCTTGGATATCAAAAGCTCACTGACTCCAAGTCGACCGATGATTCAAACGAAGGCACAGTAGAAAAATGTAAAGTAGCTGCTGCAGCATACAAGTGTAATTTTGATGGAATAGAACTTAGTCATGAAAGTACAGACTGCTGAACGTTAATATAAAAAAGAAAAGACAGGGCCTTTGTTAAACCAAAAAAACCACAATCAATCGTTTCAAATTCACTAATATTTTATGGCGATGATGCGTTCGCCAATTTACAAATAGCATTTGAATTGTATTTAAATACTTTTTCAGAGTATTTGTATTTGTTTGAAAAAGCATTTATATTTTTGCCTAGTTTCAGAAGTATTTGTTTTCTCATATCTTTGGAATCTCGAATAAAATTATTTGTGTTCATATTTGTATTTCCAATTATATCAAGTCAATAGCTGCAAGAAGTATTTGTAATTTAATTTCTAAAAACTTAGTATTTGATCCATCCCGGCTTGTTGGTCATGGTAGGGAGCGCCGAGTCCAGTTTCCCCCTGACACCATGCTAAGTACTCGGTATGCCACTGACGTATGGCTACATCTAGCCATTTCAACTATAAAATTGATTGATGCCAATGTAGTAATGTGCTTAAATTAATTGAGTTTTCATACCATAGAGAAAAGTTCACCAGAATGATTACCATGAAAGTATTTATAGAAAAGGCACAGGGAAGCTATGTTATCGCAGCAGGAAAATGACTGAAGGATAGCAAATTCCTGTTGCAGATGCCCACTCAGGCATATTTACATTTCTTCAACACCCCAATTTGACCTGTCGTTTATACTGCATCAAGGCTGAGTGAACCTTCTGAGAGGGAGTGTATAATCTGGCATGATCAGTCACTGAATAAGGCTAGTACACTCAAATCTCTGGTCACTATGACTTGTGACTTCATACTAGCACAACCATTGATGACTTCTGAACAGTTCCATTTACCCCCCAATTTCATTCACAAGGCTTGTTTCACCCTGTGGGGCATGGATTTCAAGCACCTCCCACAATATGCTGGGCTTGTCTCTCCAGGCTAATATTATCAAGAGACTTGATTGATCATGGTAAGGTTTGAACATGGGTTTCATCTCATGCTTAAAGCACTACCATTCTACCCACTGAGCCATGACAACATATAATACACCTATCCACAACATGAGAGATATAAAAGTTTTATCACTAGTTATATTTTTTAAGCTTTATCATATACTAGCAGCGTTGCCCATGCTTGATTAAAAAATCGTACGACTCATACAGCAATCGCTATCACTTGACTTAAAATATTTTTGCCCTTCCTTACCTTTAAAGGAGTGCCCTTTGCCGTGCTGATGTTGCTACATGCCTTACTTCTTGCCTATCTCACACTGTGAATTTTTTCTAAGCTCTATACTAAACATTAAATCTGTTACGAAAAAAGAACTAAACAAAATGAACACAAAACGATCAGCTTTAAAAAAAGACTCATAACTGGAAAAACCGAATGAAAAAATAATGTTAACAACAAATACTTTTTCACACCCAACCCAGTTTCCTGAAATATTGAGACTGGTCATACTACTTGGGCGGGGTTGTTGTTGCCCTTGTTTTGTTAACCTGGTACTTTGAAATGGATTGGGAAGAAGCCCCGCTGTTTTAGCACAAAAACTCCTCGTCAGGTCTGGAATGCTGCCTGGGCTAGGGGAAAAGTTTTAAAGAATTGGAAAATGGACTGCTGAGGGTGGAACCATTTTCACTTAGCACGTATGTGGGTTTTTTTTCAGTAAAGACGCGAATAATGGAAGTGCTTATTTTGGTAAGATGCGACGATTTAAACAAAAGTGTTGACAAAGTCGAATATGTCATTTGTGGCTCAAAGTTAGACTTGGTAGCAGGGATAAAAAAGCCGAATTTCAATGGCCCTGCACCCATTCCAGAATTTGAGGTCAAATGTTTTCTTCTACTCCACTGCACGCACTAACCTGTTTCTTCCCACGTATAGCGTGACCTTAAATTAATCTGCATTTAGGAAATACCCAACCGGAAAAACATTTTTAAGGGTTGACCATTTGTTGATTTGCACTCTGTTTGGGGAGTGCTCAGAGTTGAAACTTCACATGGCGAATCCCAATGGCCTCCTCATAAATCCGGTCAGTTTTCTCTAAAAACCGACATGCGGTTCAGGCGCAGTCTGGGCGTATCGGTTTTTGGGTTTTATCGATTTTCCGCGCTGTTTAGGGGTCCGTGGTCATGAAACTTCTGGACAACACTTCTAATGGTAGACTCTAAGAGGGTGTCAAATTTGGTTGAAATGTGATCATTCATCCTGTAAGCAGATTTTTTGATTATTGATTTTTTCAGAACCTGAGTCCGAACTCAAAAATCGGTCTCCGTCATGTCCTTACGGCAGCCATTTGAAAACTTGTGGTGAAAACTGCATCGAAATCGGGTGAGAAATGCGGCCTGGGCGAGGTAACAACGCCCACGACAGACACACAGACAGACAACATTAGAAATATAGATAGTAGATAAACAAAATGAGATCATTTTTGTAAATTATATCCAAAAGGGAATATATAACATGCTTATTGTTGGAGAGTAAATATTACACCCCAGAGACTATATGTACTAGTCCAAAACTATAAATAAAAAGCTCTCGGTGAGAAGAATCTGTTTGGAGTCAGTCTTCAGACTAATTAATACAGGCAACACAGTAAGTAGCTGAAGCATTACTATTATATCACTAGATATATTTTTTTATAACAGTTTGAATATTCAAGGATGTATTATGAGCACTATTGAGGAAAGAGAAAGATAAAAGAACAAGAATCAAGAAGATAGAAGATAACGATTGACACTGCATTTAAATTTTTGGAGATCAAAGTGACTGAAAAGCAAGAAGCTGGAAGAGAGTTCCACAAGTGAGAAGTGTGAGAGAAGAAATTGTTTGAATAGAACTTATGGTTACATCTAGCCATTTCAGCTGTGAAGTGATGAGACCTTACTGCCAATCTAGTACTGCATTTAAATTAATCAAGTCTAAGTACAATAGAGGTGAGTTCATCAGAACAATTACCATTAAAGTATTTATAGAAAAGGCACAGGAAGGCTACATTACAGTGGTGGGAAAGTGACTGAAGCCAAGATATATATATGTACGTGTGTGTATGTGTGTGTGTATGAGATAATGATATATAAAATTTTATATAACCTGAACAATATTGGGGGGAAAACATATTACAAAGTGGAAAAACTTTTTGTCTGATGCCTTTCAGCTGATGAAGTCCTAAAGGATAAAATACATCACAGAAAACCTTTTTCCCACTTTGTTATACATTTTCCCTCAATATATATATATATAGGATGAAATGGCAGTCCAGTGCTTTCTGCATTCTGTTGAGGATTCTTCTAGACTCAATGAATTACTAGAAATGATTATTCAAATAACAATTTTCTATCATTTGTATATCCTTGCCCAATCCTGCTTCAAATGTGATGGAGGAAGCGGCTTGGGGAAAGAAGACGTGGTTCTTGGGGCACAATCCATTGGGTTTGTATACTTGGATGAGTTACACCACGGAATTTACTGACTAGCAGCAGTCTAGTCAGTTTCTTCTTTGTCAAAAAGGCCTGTTAGTCCAGTGGTATAATACTTGCATTGTATTTGTAGTTTAAATAAGTCTGTGTTGCTACGACATCACTTGTACAAATCAAGATACCGCTGGTTCAATTCGCCATCCTTGCTTTCTGAACACGTCACCACATATATCCATCATTCTTTCCTCCTGTTTTTACTGCTTCAGCCCTCTTTTATCAGGCCAACACTGCAGTCGACCAACCAATCAGCGTTCTTCGCTTTTATTCTCAGTTACCCAGGCAAATAGCCTCCTCCAGTTCGACCAATCAGCACACGACTTGCTATTGGTGGTACTTTCAAAGGGGGGAAAAAGACTGAAAATCTTTCTGCTTGTTTTGTCATGTTGGACTTTGTTGCTGTAATATGACTTATTTCTTCATGAAATATTTTTTCTTACCAACCAGAGAACTCTCTCCGGCAGCATGCCTCAATTGTTGAGATTTTTAAATCTTTCCACATCTCTTCCTACCTTCGAGGAATCTAAAACCTCATTGGTAATAAAAAAAATATAATCTAAAAAAAAAAAAAATTCGAAAGTACTAGGTTATCATACGGACAATACTTATTTCGATATCATTTTCAAATAAAAAGTCTCATTAGAAAACATGAGAAAATTCAAAAGAAAATATGCAGGACGATGTTGTCTTTAACATTCAATACAACATGTTTAAAAGAAAAGTTGCTGCCAAATTACACACACATATATATATATATATATATATATATATATATATACTATCAGGCTTCGACTGCTTGCTATCACTTCACAAAGTAAGATATATTCACTATTTGAAATCTTTGAAACAAAAATTTTAAATAAACATTTCATTCATAAATTGGCTTGTTATAGTTAAGGAAAGTTTTACACATAGATGCCAACTTTTCTGCACTATATAAGACAATATTCCTAAACATAACTATTTTTGGTATGAAAATCAAAACAATCCTTGAATAAAAGAACACTAATGAAGGACAGTTAATGAATTATACTTTTTTAAAATCAATATGCAAATCAGTTAAACGTGAAGAGTGATATCACCTAGAAGTAGATAATATATAATACAGATATTGAGCTTTTAGCATATAAATTAATATAAAGTAGAGTTGGGCCTTTTTAACCCCAGAATTTGTTGGATAATTGCGCTCCAATTTCACATTTATTCATATAGATTCCATAATGCAGGTTTTACTTAATTAGTGATTATGTTTCTCTCTTCAAATGTTGAATGTATAACTAATTCTGTTTTCCCAGCTTTACACTATATTAATTTTATCTTATAAATTGTCCCCTGTTCTGTAACCCATGAAATGAAAAATAATTGTTTACACAGAAAATAAGGATCTATGTACATCAAATCATCTTTAAATTAAGTGGCAGTAGAAGAATTATCATTGAACTTTTAAAAGGTAAAGTTAAACATTAATTCAATACTTAAATGCAGTGACCAATTTTGAGTTCTTCTGTAGTTTATTGTTTCTCACATCTACTCCTCCATAGTTGTTGTTATGATGGCCAAACCAAGAGTCCTCTACATGAGCTAGCTTAAATACCACCTGATAGGGTGGGACTTAAGCTAATTTATAATAAAACGTGCACTGCAATTTTGGATACAAAAGGAAAATAAGAGTTATTCCCCTTGAACCATGAAAGCAACGATAATGGTTAGTATAATATATTAATATATATTTTTAACCTCACATAATCTGGAAACCCTGCATCTGAGTTCAACAAAAATCCTTTCCCGTGTCTAACTTTTCTAGGGCTTTTGAATGAGCTATGAATCACTGAAATCGGACCAGTGGGAGCAGAGGAGTTGCTTGGACGCACAAACACACTCTGTACTTCATATATAAAATATAGTATTCTGATTGTCAGGAGTGTGAAAATTAAGTGGAATTCTGAACTTTGTCTTTTTTTAAGGTGTGATGCTGTGAATCATTTTGCTCTTTCTTAATAACCTAGGCACTGAGCACTTTTAGTTACTAGCTTTTGGTCATTTTTTCATAGTTTGTTTATTCTTCCTTTCTTGTATACGATTTTTTTGATTTCGGTAGTTAAAAAATTTTCTTTTCTTTTTGTGTTTTCTTTTTGTCACCTGGGAGGATTTCAGTTGTTTGTACCAACAGTCTGGATGACTGTGTGTGTGTATGTATATATATTTATTTTTGTATCAGGTCATTCTGATGGGATATGCTACTGGTATCCTGTAAGCCAGTACTACCTGTTGCATGGTTGGGTAACTGGCGACTAAACCGAAGAACTTAAAAATTGATTTAAGTATTGCATTAATAGTTAAGCTTACCTTTTAAAAGTTTAATGATAATTCTTCTGTCGCCACATAATTTAAAGACAACTTGATGTACATAGGTCCTTACTTTCCATACAAACAATTATTTTTATTTCATGGGTGGCTTTCGATGGATTTCGCAATTAATTTCATTTTTTACCAAATTTATTTCCGAGTTATAAAAATTCTTATCATATTAAAAAATTTGTCGCAAAAAATCACATGCAAAAATCACTGAAAACAATCACAGTAATAAAAACTTGGGAATCCAAAATTTCAGTATTGTGGGTCCATATCTGGCCTGTAATGTTTTTAATTTGCTCATTACGTTGGCCTGATCCCAAAATGGTATAATGTGTTGGGCTACAGCCTCTGGGAGTTAAGCTGAAAAAGTGTGACACAGTGACACACTGACATTCACATTTATTATATAGATGAGAGAATCCCACAGCCAGCTCAACACTGCAATAATTGATTGGTTGAAAAAAGAGTTTTCGTTATATTCCGTGCTAATAGGGATATATACTTCAAAAACAAGGTGGATGAAATAAGTAAAGGTTTATTGTAAAAAAAACAGTACAATAAGAATAAAGGTAACAGTTATGCACAAGGTCATCACAAGTCAATCCAGTAGTGAATGCTACTATTGGAAGGTCACTAGTTCTCACATAAGTCTGAGTCGTACTCAACAGATTCTAGCTAGTAATATTTACTAGCTGCCCCCTGAGGATAGATGTGACACAAGGCCAAGTTTAACTCGGAGAGGTCACGCATTTAGCTTAAATTTTACGAAATTCTAAAAATAAATAAGACAAAGACAGTAAATTAGATAAATAAATGTATTTACAATAGATATAACCTGCAATTACGAAATTTTAGTTAAAATTCTTAATATAATAGGTCTTTGAAATATAGGAGCGGAATTTGCGACTGTTCCAATTATTTTGTCCAACCCCTGTATATATATGTTATATTCCATGCTCATAGGAATATATACTTGAAAAACAAGGTGGATAAAATAAGTAAAGGTTTATTGTAAAAAACCAGTACAATAAGAATAAAGGTAACAGTTATGCACAATGTAAGTCTGAGTCGTACTCAACAGATCCCAGCTAGTCTCTGTAGCCCGTTGACTTACAGATACTTATAGGTAGTTACTACCTATAGTGTAGTCACTCATGTGGGTGACAGGTTATACATTACATCAGTTTTTTTTTTTATCTAAGCTGAGTTGTCAGTTGCCAAATACATTTGGATATTTTTTCAACCAAAACTAATAATACAAGCTGTGATGGCTGAGTGTTCAACTGCAGATGAAAGTACACTATTTACATTATTCGGACTATTATCCTCATCTTTGTCGTCATATTCATTACAACGTTTCGGCCATTGTATGCTCCGGCCTTCTTCAGGTGGTTGGAATGTCGAACTGAAACTTTTATTTTGCTCACTGGACTAGACTGTTCTAGTTCCACGTGCCATGTCTAATGGATATCAGTTATCAGTTATCTCCTGTTAATTCCCCTATCAAAGTTCTCCACTGCCTTAACCAGGTATTGAACTCAAACTCTTTGGGTCCTGTCATTGGATGTAACTAATGTGCCATGTGTCCTTGAGGAGATCACTATATGAATTTCTGGGTATTATAAACCTAATGTCTTCAGCAACCGTTTTTTACCAGTGCTCATATTGCAAGTTTTGCTGTTATCCAACATAATTTTTTTACCAGAGCTCATATTGCAATTTTAGTTGTTATTATCGCTTTTCTCTGGCACTCCTTATTACTGGTTCCCATATTGTATTCATCTTTATGCTTGGTCGGATCAGGAGATTTTTGTGGTGACAGAGATGAGGACAATAGTCCAAATAATGTAAATAGTGTACATAATACCTCATCTCAGAATTATAGACAGATACTGCAGATGAAAGTCTTTTAAAATATTGAACAAGTAATTAATCATAGCTTGGAAAGTGGATAAACCTTTCGGTATTTTGAAATTCTGCCTTTCATTTGATATTTATTGTATAGAAAAATTCTGAAGTAATTAACTTTAAATCATTTTGCTAATAATCTCTTATGCAATATAAAGTGAGTGGTCGGTTTTGTGGAGAAACATTTTACAAATCTATATAAACTGAAAATTGGTAAAATGTATCAATTAGACAAATTCAAATTATAGCAGACACATTAATAGAAAATATTCTGTTAATTAATCAGCTTCAGACAAAATAAAATCCTTTTCATTGAAGATTATTAATAAGAGAAAATATGCCTACTGATTGGATAACATTGTTTTAATCCATTTCACCCCAAGCAAGCCAGTAAAGCCACTAAGATACACGGGGTTAAAGCATGCGGAAGAATTAGGAATGGAAACATTACTAATGAACAGGAAGAGAACAGAGTAATCAGGAGGACAGTAGATAGCGATTGACATTGCATTTAAATGTTTGCAGATTAAAGTTGGTTGAAAAACAAGGAGCCAGAGATAGAATTGAACAAGCGAGACGTGTGAGAAGAAACTGTTAGCATAGAATTTACAGATTGATCCAACCAGATCAACTGTAAATTGGTGAGATCATGACACCAGTCTAGCACCGTGCTGAAATTCAAAAACTCTTGTAGAGTAGCTGAACACCCCCACAAGATGGATTGGTCTAAGACTATTTAAACAGCACTCGCTCTTATTAAGCAAGAGGAGTTAACGATTAGCTGTTTATTACATTATTCGGGAGTAATTAACTTTAAAGCATTTTGCTAATAAGCTCTTATACAATATTAAGTGAGTGGTCGGTTTGTAATGTTTGTGGAGAAACATTTTACAAATCTATATAAACTGAAAATTGGTAAAATGTATCAATTAGACAAATTCAAATTATAGCAGACACATTAATAGAAAATATTCTATTAATTAATCAGCTTCAGACAAAATAAAATCCTTTTCATTGAAGATTATTAATAAGAGAAAATATGCCTACATTTTTTTTAATCCATTTCACCCCAAGCAAGCCAGTAGAGCCACTAAGGCACAAGGGGCTAGTGGGTGCGGAAGAATTAGGAAGAGAAACATTACTACTGAGTGGGAAGAGAAAAGAGTAATCAGGAGGACAGTAGATAGCATTTACATTTTTGCAGATTAAAATTGGCTGGAAACCATGGAGCCTGAAGGGAGTTCCACAAGTGAGAAGTGTGAGAAAAGAAAGTGTTAGCATAGAATTTATGGCTACATTTAGCCAGTTCAACTGTAAATTGATGAGATCTTGATGCCAGTCTAGTACTGTGCTTAAATTTTAAAAGCCTTAAAATTAAATTTAATTATGTTTACAGAGAAAAAGAAAAATTAAAACATACATATACCAAATTATTGATCTGAAATGTTTCAGCTTTTAAGTATGTATAGTCATTAATTTATTAGAAATTATATAATTCTATGGAGCATTTTTCTGTTAAATACATCCATGTATTTTGTGTCTACTACTATGTCCACATGCCAGGAATAAATAAAAAGGACAATGTATCAAGTTGCCAGTTTACAATCAGAGTAACAGTCTTAATCAACGCAGTAAGAGGAGTTATTAAGGAATCTTCCTGTGTCTAATAGTCTACTTCCTGTTGTACAAAAACTGTCTTCATAAGAAGAAATTGGATTTAAAAAAATAGAGAAGCCCTTTTTGTTAGGCATCTCAATAATTTCTGAAATATAAAAATGGTAGTTCTTACACTGTCCTTTTTCTTTGTGGATGAGTGAAATATTTTTACAAGGTCAAATTTTCATCCTCTCAACCTTCCACAGATTCTTTAAAAAAGGAAACAAAACAGATTAATCAATTTAAAGCAGGTAAGATTTTATCAACACTCAAAAGCACTCATAAAAATATGTCTTTTAAACTTCATTGAATGATGATAAAAATAGGTACTCATTTCATTTTTATCACTTTCCATAGTGATGGCACTGTTGATAATATTTTTTATTAACAAATAAAAATAAATCCACGCTTTATATTCTGACTTTTATAGACTACCATATAAATGCAGTCTTTGAAAAATTTTGTGTGTTGAGGAACTAGTTTGATAACTTTTATTGTCAGTTATGAAAGAGAATTTTCATTTCAATTTATACAATCAAAGTAATATTTTATTTTTTATAGTAAGATCACGAGAAACTATTTCCAATGGCCAGATATACTCAAATAATTTCCAATATATTCTCATATTAAATTTGTTTCTATTGCATTTCTATAATAAATGATTAATGCTTGCATTTATTCCTGACCACTGACAATCCCTTTTTTTCCTATTTTCAATACATTTCTCCATTAACATGACTTAGAATGTATTTCTGGAATAAATATTTCTCAATTTCATAATATATAATCCTCTTCTCCAATTAGTATTTACTACAACTAACAAGTCATGTGACACTTAATGTCTATTTAGTAAAGCCAGGTCTGTCCAGGAACCCAGTCTTCCAAGAGATACTGCTAAGGTAAGATGCATTTCAAAACTTATGAGTATACCCAGCCCCTCACTGCTCATATGTCACACATATGAGCAGAGACAGCTTATGTAATATAGACTAGCTTTCTTTTTCAGGGTCAGGGAGAAGGCATATTACACATTTCTATACTATGTTAGCATGTTCTGTTTCTATAGAATATAAACTTCATTTAGATTCTTCTGAATACTTGCTTTTTATATTAAATAAATGTTTGGATAAATATCTGTACTGGCAACAAATATTCCCTGCTCTCATATATTCAGTAAACATAGTATGTCAGTAACAGTTGTGTAATACTTCCATATTTTTTAGTATATAACATATCTTTCTTTTTCTGATGATGTTAAAAGTAAGATAAGGAAATTAATTAATGAAAATGAATTAATGAAAGTCACTAATCACAGGCATGCAATAACTGATACGGTCACTGCAAATGTTGGTCAGTAATTTTTTTATGAAAAAAAAACATGTCAAAATGCTTTCTGTATCATCTCGTTATCAATTCATTCAGAATACATTTTGAATTAATCCCAGATCTTCCAAACAATTTGCAGTATTGAATTTGTAGAGTTTTTTGAATGGCACAACGGCCAGAATATTTTTTGATGTTTCTCCCTAAGCAAAGTTCTGCTGTTCAATGAAGAAATCCTAAAAAAAAGTGTACAGAAAATCTTTTGCTACTTACCATTTTGTGCAAAAGTGTCAATTAAAAATAACACATATGTGGATTTTTTCCCAAAAGTGATTATTTTGTTGAGTAGATCTTGGCTCATACATCTCAGGAAATACGTAAGAATCTGTAAAATAAAATTATAATCAAATATGACTAGTTTGCTCTCTGTTCTATGACATCTTTCTTTTTTTTATCATTTCACACAAGGCAATAAAGCCACTAGGATGTGAGCAGTTACTGAGGATTAAAGTACATGAGAATAAGAAAAAGAATAAAAGAACAGAAGGCAGAAGGGATTTGTGAATCAAGTAATTTGCAAGCTTTTCATTTTCTGATTGTTCCTTTTATCATTTCCATATTAATTTTAACCAATGAGTTTTTGTGGAAAAGGGTTGAAAGTTTTGTGGACCGTCAGAAACCTTTTCTCACTACTATCAAACAGAGAAAAATGACATGGTTTGCACACATTACAAGGCATGACAGCCTGTGCAAGACCATCATGCAAGGCACCATTGAACGGGGACATAGGAAAGGATGCCAACGAAAAAACTGTTTGGACAATGTCAAACAATGGACAAGTATGACTATACCACAACTGCTGATGGCTGCCGTTATGGAGAGAATTTGATATGGCTTCTGTATTCAGATCCCCCATACGATGACAAAAGTCAAGGGAGTGATGATGATGATGATGATGATGATATTAATTTTTCTCCTTTTCTCATCTCATTCTTTTCTTTAGTTTCAATATTAATTTGTCTTTATTTACATTATTCAGACTATTGTCCTCATCTTTGTCACCATATTTATTACAACATGCAATGATAACAGCAAAAATTGCAATATGAGCACTGGTAAAAAATGATTGCTAAAGACATTAGGTTTATAATACCCAGAAATTCATACACAGATGTCCTCAAGAACACATAGCACAGTGGATAAAGGCATTAGTTAGACCCAGTGACAGGACCCAAAGAGGGTGACTTCAATACCTGGTTAAGGCAGTGGAGAACTTGGAGAGGGGAATTAACAGGCGATAACTGATAACTGACATCCATTAGACATGTCACGCGGAACTAGAACAGTCTACCCCAGTGAGCAAAATAAAGGGTTCAGTTGGACATTCCAACCACCTGAAGAAGGCCACAGCATACAACGGCCGAAACATTGTGATAAATATGGTGACAAAGATGAGGACAATAGTCCGAATAATGTAAATAATGTACATAATACCTCATTTCAGAAATATAGACAGATAATGAAGAAGGCCAGAGTGTACAACAGCCAAACATCTAATAAATATGGTGACAAAGATGAGGACAATAGTCTGAATAATGTAAATAGTGTACATAATACCTCATCTCAGAAATATAAACAGATACTGAAGAAGGCCGGAGCATACAACGGCCGAAACATTGTAATAAATATGGCGACAAAGATGAGGACAATAGTCCGAATAATGTAAATAGTGTACATAATACCTCATCTCAGAAATATAAACAGATACTGAAGAAGGCCGGAGCATACAACGGCCGAAACATTATAATAAATATGGCGACAAAGATGAGGACAACAGTCCGAATAATGTAAATAGTGTACATAATACCTCATCTCAGAAATATAGACAGATATTAATTTATCTTTCTATCCATATTTGTAACTTATAATAACAACACAATATAATATTTTGACATCAAAATATGAAATCTAAATCAAAAGTGCTAGATAAAAATGGTAGCATAATGGATCTTTTAAATTATTTTTTTGCAATCATTTCACCCCATGTAATAAAGCCACTAAGACACAAGGGGTTACTGAGTGTTAAGGAATACGAGAAAAAAACATTATTAACCTCTACAACTCTGTAGACATACATGTCTGCCACCGATACTCTTTCTCAATATTATAAGTTTTATGTTAGCAATATCATTTTTTGTGAAACTCTTTTCTGGCTTCTTGCTTTCCAGTCAGCTTTGATATTCAATAATTTAAATGCAATGTCAATCATCATCTTCTGTTGCCTTAAATCCTGTTGCATTATTTTCCTTTCTCTCTCAGTAACCCCTTGTGACTTAGTGGCCTTTATTATATCATGTGAGAGGAAATGATTAAAAAACAAAGTAAAGAGCTATCTAACTCGGCTCATATGTATCTACATACTATTACCACTACAACTGATGTTACATAAAACAGATAGATATTTACAGACTAAGTTAGGTAGATAGATGCTTGTCAATTATTTTTAGAGCATCAACTATAAATTTAAAAGAGAATATGTAATGTTATTGGTCCTGACCTGGCATCTCAACATCAGTCACTTTCCCACAGCTGTAATATAGCTTCACTGTGCTTTTTTTCTATAAATACTTCCATGATATTATTCTGATGAACTCTGCACTATGGCGCCTAGACTTTATGAATTTAAGGGCAGTACTAGGTTGGCAGTTAGGTCTCATCATTTTATGTTTAAAATTGCTAGATGTAATCATAAGGTCTATGCTAATGGTTTCTTCTATCACACTTCTCGCTTATGGAACTCACTTCTGGCTTCTTGTTTTCCAGTCAACTTTGATCTTCAAAAATTTCAATGCAGTCTCAATCACCCTTTCCTGTCTCCTGTTCTTTTATTGTCCTCTCTCCTCAATAATGATTTTTTTTTCAGTTTCTTTCATGCTTATTAACCCCTTGCATCGTAGTTGCTTTTTTTGCTTTGTTCTGGGGGTGAAATGATTTTAAAGGAAGTAAAATAAAATAAATGGTTGTTGCGCACTCTTAAGAAGATTTTAAAAAATGGCAACTGGATAGATTTATTATTTTACTGTCCCTGTTTTGTTTAAGTTGCTTTATGGAAGGTCCCTGATTGAATTTCTGCGATGACGAGTTATTATTATTATTATTATTATTATCTTTATTTTATTTCCTTTGATTTCTGATGTGTACTCATTTCTTTCCGGGTTCCGCACAGAGACCTAAGGTTAGAAATGGCATCATGACATTTTCCACATATTATTAATATTTACACTATTTACATTTGGACTATTATCCTTATCAATGTTGTTATTATGACAACGTTCCGGCTGTTGTGCCCTCTGGACTTCATCAGGTGCATATCGATATTGATAAAAAGAATGATGGGGACAAGTCCAAATTTAAATTCTGCAAATTTATGGTAATTATTGTTCTTTCTTCTCTTTGTTCTTTATTTTATTGTTTTTCACATATCTTTTTTTATAGCTTTAGTAAAATTTTGTACCCCTAGCCATGAAAAAGATATTAAGATTATATTCAGTTTCATTAAATATATACATTACAGTTATACTAATATCTTTGTCTTTCTTGTTATTATCACGTTTCAGCTCTTCCAACCTTTTAGAAAAATAATGAGCAAACTGAAATAGATAGAGTTGAACAGACTAAGACAGACGAATACATAGATAGATTTATTTGGACAGACTGAGACAGACAGATAGATAGATAGATATATTTGAATAGACTGAGATAGATAGATAGATAGTCCAAATTTAAATCACCACAATGTTTCAGCTCTTGTGTTTTCCAACCTTTTAGAAAAATAATGAGCAAACTGAAATAGATAGAGTTGAACAGACTGAGACAGACAAATCGAGAGGGAGATAAATTGATTTGTACAGAGATAGACAGATTGAGATATAGATAGATACATTTGGATAGATAGATAGATAGACCAAATTTTAATTATCACAACTTTTCAGCTCTTGTGCCTTTTAGATAGATAGTGATCAGGCGGAAATAGTTGAACAAGCTGAAACAGACACAGAAAGATAGATTGATTTGAACAGACTTAGATAGATGGAGAGAGAGATACATTTGAATAGACTGAGATAGATAGATAGATAGATAGATAGATATATTTAAATTTTGATAGATTGATTTGAACAGACTGAGATAGACAAATAGATATATTTGAATAGACTGAGATAGATAGATAGATAGATATAGTTGAATATAGATAGATTGATTTAAACAGACTGAGATAGACAGATAAAGAGATAGATACACTTGAACAGATCGAGATATCTCTCACCCTCAATTATTCTCAACCAATGTGTAAGCAGTTCCATCAACCTTTGTTTAAAATGGGGATCTTACATCAGATCACAGTGTAGTATCTGGACACTTAATAGATAGATAGTTATGTAATGAATTAGAAATACATTGACTAATGATAACACATCAATCTCTCATTTAACATTACATTTTACTCAACTCCTGACAGTTTCAATTATGTCTGGCCTGTGGGGGTGTGCATAGCCACTGGAGCACTTATTTGAAACACAGACTATACATTCTGTTCTGTGAGGTCTGAGGGACACACTAACTCTTCTCTTACATACATCTCCTGTGATATGATCCATTCCCATGTTTGCAACCCAGGTGCAGCTGAGAGGTCACCTCACGTCAACTCTGCACCTGGCTTCTCTAACATCACACGGAGTGCAAAGTCTATCCTAGTATGAGGTGAGGCACAAACTACAGATACACTATGTTTTATATATGCATATATTTTTATTACTTTAAATATTATTACTGTAGATACTCTGTATTTGAAACAGACACTTTTATTTTTTAATCAGTGCATATATAGGCTATCAGCCTGTACATTCAAGAAATCTTCATAAAGATGAATGTGTTCTTCAGCAGGGATTGAAACAGTGTCTCCCTCTTTCTAAGGAACTGAGATATAATTCTTTAGAAATATGCAGATATTAAAAATATACAATAAACATAGGTACATTTGTATAATTGTTTGTGTGTGTGTGTGTGTCGGGGGGGGCTATGTCTTTGCAAATATTTTTACTGACTGTAAACAAGCATGTTTCGCTAAGATAATTATCTTAACTAATTAAATGTCAGAATTCAGAACTTAATTTATTCTGACTAAAAATGCTTTATTCTTTTGGAATATTAAATAAAAAGAATCACTGAAGCACGACATAAGATTAGCCACTTAGAAACAACAGAGGAATGACCATAACACATTGGCACATTATGAAAATTCCTTTTGAGTTATGAAATCTGGGAACGTCACGAGGTTAATAAAGAGAGAGGGGGAGGGAGGGAGAAATGAATTTATCCATTATTTTTACTTAGAAATTTAGTTTCATATAGAATTGAAACAATTTGCAATTATGTTACCTCACAAATATTTTCTCTTCCTACCAAATAATACTTTCACACATGATATTAATGCAAATACACACATGCGTGTGTATATATTCATGCGAATACACACGTGTGTGTGTATATATTCATGCGAATACACACGTGTGTGTATACATTCATGCGAATACACACGTGTGTGTGTATATATTCATGCGAATACACATGTGTGTGTGTATATATTCATGTGAATACACATGTGTGTGTGTGTATATATTCATGCAAATACACACGTGTGTGTGTATATATTCATGCGAATACACACGTGTGTGTGTATATATTCATGCGAATACACACGTGTGTGTGTATATATTCATGCGAATACACACGTGTGTGTATACATTCATGCGAATACACACGTGTGTGTGTGTATATTCATGTGAATACACACGTGTGTGTGTGTATACATTCATGCGAATACACATGTGTGTGTGTGTGTATATATTCATGCGAATACACGTGTGTGTATATATTCATGCGAATACACACGTGTGTGTGTATATATTCATGCGAATACACATGTGTGTGTGTATATATTCATGTGAATACACATGTGTGTGTGTATATATTCATGTGAATACACACGTGTGTGTGTGTATATATTCATGCAAATACACACGTGTGTGTGTATATATTCATGCAAATACACACGTGTGTGTGTATATATTCATGCAAATACACACGTGTGTGTGTGTATATATTAATGCGAATACACACATGTGTGTGTGTTGTGGAGTTATTTCCTTAGTGGAAACTGTATTCGGACTAAGTGCGTCCTAAATGGGGTAAACGTACAGAAACGTTAGGAACTTGTAATAAAGTGTTATGCAGAGTAATCGAGTTGTGGTCGCTGAACACTCACTCCTCCCTTGTCTACTACTGACTCCTACTTATAATAGGTGGGAGAGTCTATTATCTAGACAAGGTGTCTTTCACTATAACAGTGTGTGTATATATTCATGCAAATACACACGTGTGTGTGTGTATATTCATGCGAATACACACGTGTGTGTGTGTGTATATATTAATGTGAATACACATGTGTGTGTATATATTAATGTGAATACACACGTGTATGTGTATATGTTAATGTGAATACACACGTGTGTGTGTGTATATGTTAATGTGAATACACACGTGTATGTGTATATGTTAATGTGAATACACACGTGTGTGTGTATATGTTAATGTGAATACACACGTGTGTGTGTGTATGTTAATGTGAATACACACGTGTGTGTGTATATGTTAATGTGAATACACACGTGTATGTGTATATGTTAATGTGAATACACACGTGTGTGTGTATATGTTAATGTGAATACACACGTGTGTGTGTATATGTTAATGTGAATACACACGTGTGTGTGTATATATAAATATGTATTGTTAAAAACAACAGACATTTTGTGTCTATTATATTTTCTTCTAATATATGAATGTGCTTTCATGAATATTGTTGTGTGTGAACTCGCAATGAGCCGAGTGTGGATTTCAGTAGTTTTTATTGCATTCACTTATGTTGAAATACCGTCGGGAAAGATATGAATCCATCTGCTTCCAGCTATGTGTTAAATAGTAGAACTTGTAAAAAAGAATCATTGCTATTCTTGAAAACAAAATGTAAATATTCACTTGAAAAAAAAATCATTTATTCTTACTATCCAGAACAAGGGCTTTAAATAACCCAGAAAGTCTTGATAATCTGTAAAAAAAAACTTGTACATGAGTAATCGCCAGGGTGAAGGGTGAGAAAACATGGAGTATTGCTGCCATATATGGTCTGGGGCCCCTGCTGTTTGCCTCAGGGTTCTTGATAAGATCCAGAGACGGATATGCAATGTGATTGGCCCTGATCTATCATCTCGTCTGCAGTCGCTCTCTCACAGACGCGATGTTGCCTTGCTCTGCCTTTTTTACAAGTACTTTCACTGTAATTGCTCCGAGAAGCTGCTTTCACTTGTCCCTAGGCCTCGTGAATTTAAACGTCCCACGAGGCTGACATCCCGTTCCCACCCCTACACCGTGGAAACTGTTAGATGTAGACATCTCTTCTACTCCAATAGCTTCATGTCTTGCACATCTCGCCTATGGAACTCCCTTCCCTATTACTGTTTCCCTGACAAATACAATCTCCAACGGTTTAAGTGTAGCGTCAATTGACATCTCCAGTTGCCCTGATCTATCCACTTCCCTTCTCCACATCCTTTCATCTTTCATTCCTATCTGCTCTCGCTCCAAATCTTCTGCAACCCGCTTGCCTTGATCGACCCACTGTCTTTCTCTTTCTCCACATCCTCTCCTTTACCACTCCTATCTGATCTTCCTCCAACCCTTCTTTAACCCCTTGCGTGATAGTGGCCTCCGGCCTTGCTTGGGGTGATACGATTAAAAAAATTAAAAAAATAAAAAAGTAGTAGATAGTATTATTAATTATTGAAAGTGTCATTATTTTTTGAGAATTAAATTGACTGCAGTAAGTCATGTGACAGCAATATGTAATAACACAGAGTAATAAATGTCTTTTTATATGCATTTACGAATGTGGTGAGACAAGGTTAGGAATGAGGCAATAAAAGATATGGTAGGAGCAAAATACCAATCATAAAACACATCGAACGACAGAGGATCAAGTGGCTCGGACACCTCACTCATATGCCTATCAACCAACCAGGCCTATGAGCATATACCCTCAGGTACTCTGGCTGGAGTGTGAGTGGCAGACCAAGAAGACACTGGAGTGACTCAGCAGCAGACACTCTCAGAACCCACGAGATATCTCTCCTCCAGGACACTCGCCTTGCCGCTGACAGATGACTGTGTCTCCCCACAATGCCTAAAAGCACAAGCAGAAGGAAAAACTAAACTAACTAAACTACAAATGTGAGATCACAAATGTAGGATCCTCCCGGATTATATACCAATGGATCGATTACTTGTACTACATATATATATATATATATATATATATATATATGTATATATATATATATATATATATTTGTGTGTGTGTATGTGAGAGAGTATATATAGATGTAATATATATATATATATATATGTATGTATGTGAGTATATATAGATGTAATATATATATTATATATATATGCATGTGAGTATAAATAGATGTGCGTATATATATATATATATATATATATACACATGTGTGTGTGAGTATATGTGTGTGTTAGTATATATAGATTTGTATATATATATATGTGTGTGTGTGTGTGTATATATAGATGTGTGTATATGAGTGTGTAATTCCAGATGCTCTCCAATTATATAAAGAACAAAAACAAAATTCAATAAAAAATATTATCCATACACATACAACTTCCACAGGCAGTAAAAAGATTCATCTTAGATTACCAAAAATTTCAAAACTATCAATCTTGTGGGTACTATGAACACTTCTTCACAAAAACACTGATTTGCAAAAGACTAATGTTATATACCAATTCTGTTGTCCTTTGTAAGACTGTGTCTCTGTTGATAATGAAAAAACACCAACATATATTGGTCATACCACAGCATTTCTTATGAGAAGATTGATGTCATCTCTTTGAACAAACTGCCATATATAAACATTTAACACGAATTCATGGTATCACTTCTCATTTCTGTCATATTTTGGTCAACAGTACTTTACCAGTCCAGCTGCAAAACATGATTAAACATTTTGGAAGTCCTTCACATCAAAATAAAGGCAATCCATCATCAATAAAATTTGTTTCAGTCTAGGTGCACATATGTTGAAATGCTTATAAAATGTAAAGTCATTTTAGTAATACACTGTAACCCGGATATAATAAACCCGGATATAAGAGAAACCCGGATATAAGAGAAATTTTCTCTGGTCTCAAATTAGAGCCTGTGTTAATGTATATAAAATAGACCAAACCCGGATATAAGAGAAACCCGGATATAAGATACTTCTTCTCCGGTCCCAACAACTCTCTTATATCCGGGTTACACTGTATAACATTAAAATCTAATCCCAATCATATTTGAACTCATATTTGTTTCAGACATAAACAGTAACCTGGCTAGTTATCAAGTTTTATCTTGTTGCTTTGAAAACAACAACTAATCATTGAAAGTACTCAAAACATTACACATTTCAGCAAGATCTTTTACAAGTTTCTACTAGGTGTTGAATGACTTATTTGACATCAGGAGAAACTCCTGAAAAGGCTCAGTATTCATTGTTTGTTATATGACATGTTTAAATAAAGGATCATGGCCTAAATATATATTAAACATAGCACTGAAAAAGAGCAGCCCATTATCAATAAAATTTGTTTCAATCTTGAATGCCTTTGAACTATCAGCTCATTTTATTCCATCACCATAGTATGTGAACTAATTTTCATTCCAAACACCAGAATCTTAACAATATAAAGATTCCACTGGAAATTTTTTGACAACTACCTTCTTTCTATGAAAATGACCAACAATTGTTGAAATGACTTAAGTCATTACACACAATTTTGGTGAGTTACTTTACTAGCTTCTATATAAAATAAAACAATATAATTGGCAACAGGAAATACTCACCAAAAGGCTGAACAGACATTACTTGTCTGTCTTTTTCTTTTATGGTGGTTCACTGTGTCCAAGGCCCAGAGGCAACTTAAGTTAGAGGTTTGCATTAAGAGGCATTTTATATGAATAGGAGGGAAAGATAACAGTTAACACTAGACTTGAACAGGTTAAGATTGTAGTTATTGGGGAAACATCCTCTTGGGAGTCTGTTCTAAGAAGCTGTTTGAGTGGAACTTGCTTCTCACTGATGAAATACAGAAGGAATGTGGATGGTTTGCAAAGATGTAAGTGACATTGTGGGTCCTAGCCATGAAGGTTTGAACTCGTGGACTAAAGATTGTAGTCCATCTGAGCACCTTTCCATGGGGGTAGTGATAGAACAGAGACAAACTTACCATATCCTGCCTGTAAGAGAGCACAGTTGAAAGGTGGAAAATAATTTCTCGCTCAGAAGGACTTGGAGATGCTTTTAGACTGTACTGAGACTGGAAAGTGTGGACTGGGCAGCTCCTGCCCAAATATGAAAGCAGTACTACACTCTTGGGCTGTTCTGCTTTTTTGTTCAATATTGATTGATTGACTGATTTTTTACAGCTTATCAACCTTTTGTGGGTCATTTAAAGCAGAAAGATATTTCAGATTTTAGGAGGTTGCTTACAGTACTCAGGGTTCTCAAGTGGTCCCCCATCTAAGTACTGACTGGGTTTGACATTGCTTAACTCCAATGGTTGAATGAGAACAGGTGCTGTCAGTGTGATTTAAACAAAAGATTTCCACTTAAATATAACATTTTTTATATATGTATATATATTAGTTGAGTTATAGATTTATAGTTTGTGAGTAATACCAGAGCACCCAATGGAATAAATCATGCTGTCCAACACACTTATATGCGTACATATCTTCATACATACATATATGTACATTTACATATGTACATAAATTTATAACTCAACTAATTTATATTAATCTTAATGGGTTTAAGTTTAAATCCCCCATCACTTATTAATAATATTGGACACTTGTAGTACAAAAACTATTTACTGTGAAACCCAGAAAAACACACTTGGGATTTTTACAAGAAACGCCACATAGTAGGAACTGATATCATACTACAAACAACAAATCCTAGCCATAAATAAACTCCAACCCAGATCACTTCCCTCCCTAGGATAAGATACCTTACACCCCCATCAATCACTAACACAAACCCATTCTCTTTAACAAGGCATCTACTAGAGGAGGACTGACATTGAAAATAAATTTAAAACAATGCTTCGAGTCAGACACTTAGGGGCTGATGACAGCCACGTACAGAACTACTTGAAATAGACTATCTTCTATGTTGATTTAATTTTTGTTTTTTGCTGTAAAATATATATATACATACACACATCTATATATATATATATATATACTCACACACTCAGGCATATACACTTTTTTTTTTGTTCTTTATGTAATTAATTAGAGTGCATCTGGTTACAGTAAAATAAATTAATTATATTTCGTGGTTTAAATCAAGATTATTATGTTGCTTTGATTAGTTGTCCATAAAAATAATTTTATTTACTTATTAATGATGTGATTACGAAAGCCATAATCACTAGGTGTTTATTTAATATTGAATAATTCTTTATAAGATATTGTTGCAGAGGAAGAGATTAAATTGGCAGGGTTTTTAAGATTTTGTTTTTATGCATGCTGCCTTGTAACGTTAAGAGCATTTATTCAGTTTGATGAATAAGGAAACAAATTAAAACTGTTGTTTGTTTTAATTATTATTGATGAGGATATCAAGAAAAGGATTCTTTTTCATTTACACTTACTTCCAAAGGTTTGTTAAGTTCGCACATACACATACATTATATATATATATATATATATATATATATATAAAGTGATGATGAAAAATGCCTACCTCTATCATTGACATAATTGCATGCTATTCAAACATTCATTGCTTCTTACTTTCCTTTCTTTTTCTCTTTATTTTCCTCCATTTTATTTTCTCTCTCTCGCTCTCTTTTTATTGTCTTTCAACTTCCTTCTTTTTCTCCTCTTTCTTTTTCTCTCTCTTCTTATCATCTTTCTTGTTTCCTCCTCTTTTTCTCTTTCTTTTTCTTTACTTAATTTTTTGCTAGTTTTTATTTTTGTTCTTTCTTTTCTACTCTTTCTTTCTATTTCTTTTTCTCTCTCTTTTCATCATCTTTCTTCTTTTCCTGTCTTTCTTTCAGTTTCTTTCACTCTTTTTCTCTCTTTATTACTTGCTTGTTTTTGTTTTCTCTTTTCTCCTCTCCTTCTTTTTCTGTCTTTCAATTTCTTTCTCTCTTTATAACTCACTCATTCTTCTTCCAAATTCTCTCTCTCCACTCTTTTCTCTCCCTGATTTAATTTTTTTCCATATTAGTTTTAAGATTTGTCTTTTTAAATTTTTTTTTAATAATTTCACAATATTTTTTTTTTTTACTTGCTTGTGTTTTTTCCTGGTTTCTGCCTTGCCTTTTCATAATTTCTTCAAAATTTGAAAGAAACATATATATATATATATATATATATATATATATATATATATATAAAGTGATGATGAAAAATGCCTACCTCTATCCTTGACATAATTGCATGCTTTTCAAACATTCATTGTTTTTTTCTGACCCACCCCCTCTTTTATTTCTCTTACATATTTTTTTATATTTTCTTTTTCTTCTCTTTTTTTTCATTTCATGTATTCTTCATCCTCTTCTTTTACACTCCATATTTCTTTTCTTTCATATCTTCTGTTATTCAATCTTCCTCAAACATAACCTTTCTTTTCTTTTTTACTTTTTTCTTTTCTTTCCTCACTTGTCTCTCTTTCTCTCTCCTTTTTCACTTTTCTCTTTTTCTGTCTCTTTTCTCTTCTTTCTCTCTTTCTGTTTTCTTTCTCTTTTTCTTATTATTTTCCTTCTTTTCTTTCTTCTTTCTTTTTCTTTCTCTCTCTTTTTCTTCTTTCTCTCTTTTTTATTTCTCTTTTCTTTATCCCTTCTTTTTCTGTTTTCTTTCTCTCCCTTTTATTTCCCTTTTCTCTTTCTATTTTTCTCTTTTTCTTTCCCTTTTTCTTTTCTTTTTCTTTGTTTTTCTTTCTCTTTTTCTCTTTCTCTCTTTTTCTGTCTCTTTTCTTCTTTCTCTCTTTATTATTTCTATCTTTCCTCCTTCCTCTCTTCATCTTTTTGTCTCTTTTCCTCTTTCTCTATTTTTTTCTTTTTCTTCCCCTATTTCTCTTTTTCTTTCCTCTTTTCTCTCTCTTCTTCATATCTTTCCCTCTTCGTTTTCTCTTTTTCTTTCTCTCTTTTCTCTCTCTTTTTCCCCCTCTTTTCCTCTTTCTCTCATTTTTCTTTTTCTTTCCCTTTTCTCTCTTTCTGTTTTCTTTCTCTCTCTTTTTCTTATTACTTTCACTCTTTTCTTTCTTTCTTTTTCTTTCTCTTTTTATTCTCTCTTTTCTTTATCTCTTCTTTTATCACACACACACACACACACACACACACACACACACACACACACATACATACATACATACATACATACATACATACATATATATTATTGAGGCATGTGTTATTGAAGACTATGACACTTTTTTTATTTAATAATCTCCCTTTCAATTTTTTCTTGTTTTCTTTCAAGCTTATTTGTATTTGGGTCTAACAAGATGAAAAAAAGATCCCCCTGCCCGGTCTTTGGTGTGCTGCTGCGTGCTTTTGGTTTTCATCAACCATCATCATGGCTGCATCTTTTTGGTTTTAAGTAGGTTGTTTTATATTTTTATAGGTAACATTTTGGGGCATTCGGGTTGTGTTATTGGATTAGTTCATTAGTGATATAGGCAGGGGTTAATATATATTATTTGGACGATTAGTTATCAAACATGTTTAAGATGTTTGTGCCAATATTAAATCCAATTTTATTTATGTTGAGTTTTTGGTTTTTAATAGTGATAGCTTTGAGAATTTGTAAGCATTTTTTGCATTTGTTTTTGTAGATGATTTTGGTATTGTTGATTTGAATCTGTTATTAGTGGTACAGTGTATTGTTGTAAGGTGATTTTTTATGGTGATGAGGTCATTAAGATGGTATGTAAAATGACATGAGAGGGCTATAGTTATGTGTCCAATGTACCTGCTAGGGTCATTATGTGAGAAACATTCTCAAAACGGGCATGGAGACTACATTGGTTTTATTGAGGAACAGTTTTGTGGGGAGTAGTATTATTTCTAACAGTTAAGTTCAATTGTTTTAAATTTGGTATAGTATATTATTAGTCTAATTTGTTTGTGCTGTTGGACAGGTTAGGTGTATCTGTGGAAGGTGTTAGTTATTACTAGTTCAAGTTTGTAGTTGCTGTGCATTTGATGCTTATAGAATAAGTTAATAATGCCAGGACTTAAGAGTCATCTTAGATGACACCAGTTATGAAAATTGGAGGTGATTTGAGACATGTTTAAAAAGTGGTCATACTAACTCATGAGTTGACTTCCACCATACGCATACACACACACAGATATATATATATATATATATATATATATATATATATATATATATATGTATGTATGTATGTATGTATGTATGTATGTATGTATATATATTGTCATCCACAGGCAGACCGCCTCGCTACATCACAGCCCATCAGTGTGGCTAGATGTCCGGTTGCCTCTGGCTAGAATCGAAAACCGGCTGAATTCGCGTCAGTTGTAAATTTTACCCTGAAGCCGTTGGCGCACGGCAGAGAAGAAGGTGAATTTAAGCGTATTTATTTTTAGATAAACACACAGTGACTGAGAGAACTCGATTCGATTTACCGAAGAGTCTTGCATTATTAGCCGTAATAGTCACTGTTTACAAACCCACACATCCTCCCCAGAGAGCTCAACCGAAATAAATTTTTCAGGAGCATATATATTGTCATCCACAGACAGACCGCCTCACTGTATCACAGCCCATCAGTGTGGCTAGATGTCCGGTTGCCTCTGGCTAGAATCGAAAACCGGCTGAATTCGCGTCAGTCGGAAATTTTACCCTGAAGCCATTGGCGCACAGCAGAGAAGAAGGTGAATTTAAGCGTATTTATTTTTATATATATATATATATATATATATATATATATATATATATATACATTTTTGAATTGGACATAGTCCGACAATTTATTAAAGACATTTTTGATATGTTTAACATTCTTTTTATAGATACAAGTATTTAAGTAAATGCTCGGAGAACGAAAATTTTCTATGAAAATTTCTCGGACATTCAGGCCAGTAAATTTAATACTGTTTATTATAAACAGAGCATTTACTTAAATACTTGTA